>BLSH010327072.1:810468-827049 GCA_018402905.1 Glandirana rugosa | reverse complement strand
CTCCAATCTACTCACAGTACTAGTTATCGCAGCCGCCGTCTTATGATGGCAGTTTGCGATAACGAGCCACCTTGTCGCCGTCAGACGCCGGTCGGCAAGTGGTTAAAGGCTGTTAAAAAAAACCACCCAATCTCCCAAAAACAATTGCTGAACAAATGCTTATGAAATCAAATTGTTTTAAGATAAAAATGCACCGTTTTGTTGCACAGAAACAAAATATTCTCCAAATTTTGAACTAAATATAAAAGATGAGACTGTAAAGTCATTAAGAAACACATCTAACCTCATATTTGTTTTCACTTCTGAAAACCAGAAAAACTACAAATAAAATTGTAATTGGGGGACATCAGTTTATAAATGACGACCCAATAATGATTCTAGTACCACTGGTGTTTGTGTGGAATTACCAATGCGGTGTAATAGGCATTTACATAAATACAAGGCATACTAACCACATGTATGTGTGGGTCTTTTACATGTTTATATTATATGATTATTTATACCTTTTACTTTGTTTTTAGTCTTTATAAATATCACAAAGGGGGTGGTAAAAAGTTCCCTGTACAGCGGGTAAAATAAGTATTGAACACGTCACCATTTTTATAGGCAAATATATTTCTAAAAAGGTGTCATTGACATGAAATGTTCACCACATGTTCGTAACAATCCATACATACAAAGAAACCAAAACATATAAGTTCAGAAATTAAGTTATGTACAATAAAATGGAAAGACACAGGGAAAAGTATTGAACACACTAACTGAAACTTATTTAACACAAATCCTTTGTTGGTAATGACCGCTTTAAGATTCCTCCTGTATAGAGAAACTAATCGCATGCATTGCTCAGGTGTGATTTTGGCCTATTCTTCCATAAAACAGTCCTCAAATCTTGAAGGTTCCCTGGGCCTCTTCTATGAACTCTGATCTTTAGTTCTCTCCATAGGTTTTCTTTTGCATACAAGTTAGGTGATTGTTTGGGCCATTCTAACAGCTTTATTTTCTTTCTTTGAAACCAATTGAGTTTTCTTGGCTTTGTGTTTGGGATCATTGTCTTGTTGAAATGTCCACCCTTGTTTCATCATCATCCTGGTAGATGGCAGCAGATTTTTTTATAAAGAATGACTTTGTACATTTTTCCATGTATCCTTCCTTCAATGACAGTTTGCCAGTACCGTATGCTGAAAAACAGCCCCACGCCATGATGTTCCCACCTCCAAACTTCACTGTTGGTATGATGTTTTTGGGATGATGTGCTGTGCCATTTGACCTCCAAACATGGTGTGTATTATGGCATGACAGTTCAATTTTGGTCTCATCTAATCAGACTATATTCTCCCAGTATTTCACAGGCTTGTCTAAATGTTGTGCAGCAAACTTTAAATGAGCTTTAACATGCTTTTTCTTCAGCAATGGAGTCTTGCATGGCGAGCGTGCATACAGGCCATGGTAGGTGAGTGCATTACTTATTGATTTCTTTGAAACAATTGTATCTGCTAATTCCAGGTCTATCTGAAGCTCTCCACAAGTGGTCCTTGGCTCTGTGACAACTCTTCTGATAATTCTTTTCACCAACAGTGCTCACTGGAAACATTCAGAAGTTTAGAAATCCTGTAACCAATACAATCAGTATGTTTTGCAACAATAAGATTGTGAATGTCTTGTGAGACCTCTTTGCTTTTACCCATCATGAGAGGTTTCTTGTGTAACACCTTGGTAATGAGACACCTTTTTATGGCCCATCAGTTGAGACTGAACCAGCTGATATTAATTTGCACTGACAAGGGGCAGGATTGTTTTTTAATTACTGATACATTTCAGTGGGTGTCTTGGCTTTCCATGTCTTTCTGCACCTCCCTTTCTTCTGATATTCAATACCTTTTTCTCTGTGTCATTCCATTTTATTGCACATAACTACATTTCTGAACTTATTTGTTTTTTTTTTGTTTTTTTCTGTGCATGGATTGCATGGGTTGTTACTGATGTGTGGTGAAAATTTCATGTCAATAGCACCTTTAGAAATATACTTGCCTAGAAAAATGGTGACGGGTTCAATACTTATTTTACCCACTGTATAATAGTACAGTGGCAGTGACAGGTATTCTGCGACAATGAGGTGGTCTCTGCCTGAGTGTTTAAGCGGATGCTGTTGCTGGGCAAGCTCAGAGCTTCCAGGTTCACACAACACAAATACAATCAGGAAACGACAAGTAACCAGTCTCCATCCACTTTTCCTTCCGAGTCCCCCTGTAGTGGTCCCAGGTGAGCACCAGCACCAGGTTAGGATGGCTGAGGCACTATGGCTGACATAAAAGTGATTGGAAGCCATGAGCTTGTTAAACCATTTGATTGCCATGACATACAGTATATTATTGTGTGAACAAAGGGTTTACAAAGCACTTTTTCACTCACTATTACTAAGTCGTACACATATAAAATGGATCAGCTACGTACTAGCTACGTAAAGAGCTACTAGCTACGTAAAGAGCCATGCTAAAGGCATTTTTCTAGTACAGTCATTTCTTGTTTTGTAACTTTTAATAATAGGAAATAAACTTCATCCAGCAAAAGAAGTCAGGTGTATGTTGGTACAAAAAAAAAAACATTTGAGTTTTGGATGGATTAGATCCCCTGTTGAGTTTTTACTGCCATCCAAGATTTCTCCTCACATCCTGAATGTTTTACCAGACAGGAAGTGCGGAAAGATCGGCAACAGAAACACAGAGAGAAAAAAAAAAAATCTGATAAGGGTTCTAGATTCCCTTACTTTACTAAGAAAAAAACAGCATTTTTCTTCAGTCTGCGCTGCTGTTGTAAAATTCCCCAATTTCCTGTCTGCTAAAATGTAAGCTTGATTTACACTTTTTGGATCCAATAAAACCAGTCTGAACAGTTGCATTGCTTTAAATGTGCGTTTTGTCTTGTGTTAATGTGCATGGTTTATTTGAATAGTTTTTAATCCATGAAGTGAAAGAATCTTTCAATATATAGCCTCCATTGTCTACTCTTGGCCAAGGTCACAGAGGTGAGGGATGAGAATCTTCAGTGGAGAGCGAGTGGGGAAAGGGGTGGGATTCCTGCAGCGGGGTGTGAAGGGAGAACACTGGGGACAGTAAGGTGATTTTGTGCATTGGGGGTGGGTGGGGGTTGAAAATTGTGCACTGTGGGAAAGAAAAGGTGAATTCATGCATTGGGAAAGGATGGGTAGACATGCACTGGGTGGAGGAAGGTGAATTCGTGCACTGGGGTAGGCAGAAAAGCTACACAGAAGTGCAGCATACAGGTTACACACCATTCCACACTGAGCAATCCACCGCATGTACACCAAGTGATGGGGATAACACATTGGCAAACAGCCACGAAGACCTACCTTTACCTCATCACATTGGAAGAGGTGCAGATCAGCTTTGCTCTGTGTTGGCTCTTTACAAATAAGGGCCAGAATGGAATCGTATCTGCAGGCCTTCATCACAGCCTTACAGTGCTGAATGGTGCTTGTAGGAAAGTTCTCTAATTCAGTCTGTGCAAAAACGAAATATCACATATTGTGCAAATCATCTGCCATGCCAACTGCTACAAAAATGAACAGGTCCACCATTACGCCAACTGTTATATTCATTGCCATATCAAGCACTATAGCCACTACTACACCCACTGCACAACTAAACCCAGTGCTACATCAATTGCCACTTTCACCACTACATCGAATGCCAGGTCCACCACTATTTCCATTGCTATAACATTTGCCAGATCTACCACTACACCTGCTACATGCACTAATATGCTCATTACTATATCAACTGCTACATGCACCCCTTCGCCCATTAATGCATTAGCTGCAACACTGTCAACTGCCACTTTGCCATGTTCAGCACTATGCCTTGAGCTACATTATTTACAATGCCAACTGCTACATAAACTCGCTGGTACATTAACTGCTACTGGCACAGCTATGCATGCTATTAGAGCGAGAAGAATGCTGACAGGAAATGGGGAAATGGCCAAGGCAAGGACTATCCCGCCATCATGTCACACAGAAAACATGCAGTAACTGACCGCATCATATAACGAGAATATCTGGCAGGGAAGTGAGAGAATTGACCTTTGACAGCAAGCAGTGTGTAGTAAACCGATGTTCAGTATGAAGGTTTCACCAGAATGAAAGTCTCCATGGGTTTTGTTACATATTATTACAAGATATCTCTTATGAGGTAGCTTGTTGTATTTCCACACATGACCTGGCAAGAAGGAGAATTCAGAGTGCCAGTCCCTCATTTCACTCTTTCCACTTCCTGATCTGTATGGAATACCAATCATGTCTGAAATAAGACATGGTGAAGGACACTGTCCAGCAGGGCAAGGTAGGGAAAAATAATTTGGGCTAAAAACCAACAAAAACTATATGCTAAGCAGTATAAATTGTTATAAATGGTCCAAAATAAGCCAAGTGTGATATAGTATATGCAGCTCAAGTTGCGCAGCAGTTCTCCCAAGATACTAGGGTTCCCTAAAAAAATACTGCCAATTAGTCCTTACCCAAACAAATGTGAATAAACAAGCGCCCACCCTGCGGATAACCCTCAATATGAAAGCAGTTGGGTTACCCATTAGCCCCAAGAACAACATTAACAGCTGTAGCCTTGAGTTAAAACTACACCAACTACCGGCAAGGCATTTGCTACAACATACTGTGGCCAGTCACCATCAACCCAGACAGAAAATGTGGCTCACTGTTAAATTTAAAAAAACAAAACAAAATCATGCAAGATGGCAACACAGGAGGATTACCTTTGATTCTATATCGGACAAACTAACACCTTTGTCATCAACGTGCAGATACATATCTTGGGTCCACACTTTCCCTTTGGCATCAAGTAACTTTAACTTCCGGATCCCATCGTCCACAGTTAGCATGGCGTCCTTCCGATCAATGGTGAAGGTGGTGAGGTGCTGCAGGACATTGTCAGCAGTATCACAACAGGTGACCGAGGCAGTGTACCTCAGGAAAAGGACTTGTATAATAAAGAAGGGAAAATGGGGGGGGGGGGATTTTGGGGAACTTTACTGGAAGGCTTCCAGGCCTCCTATTTCAAGTAAAATCATTAGAATTCTGAGATGTCACCCTAAACAATCCAGCAAATCAATGTCTTGTACCTGTAGACATTTCACCATGTGATCTTCAGATGGTATCAGCTATGTATACAGCAACACATGCACACAGAAATTGGCGTTAAACAGGAATGTTTGCTACACTCATAATTTCCTTTGAAAACCGAGAACACAGAAGAAGTCATAGGAGCTGGGTACATGCATATGGACAGCAAACTGTCACACCATCTTTTAGTAGCAATGTTCTACAGAAACATTGGTGTGGGTACAGCCTTAATTGCCATCATTACATTAACTAAACAGTGACTGGACATGGAAATAACTAATGCGATTTTCCAGGAAAGAGGTTTTGTAGTTACCCTACAACACTAAAATTTACTTCATCACTCCAACTCTACATCAACAAAAAAGGATCAAAACATACCTCCACATGGTACTGGCTGGTCTCTGATATGATGCTGACAGTGTCCCGGGCATAGCTTTTTCTTTGCTCTGTGAACATAAAAACAATTTGACACAAATCAGAATACGCACATTCATCACCTATCTACTGTTGGTGCACAACAGGAGAGGAGGTCCCGGCCCCACCCCTGTCACATCAGGTGATGGGGTTATTCTCATAAGTGAGTTAAATGCTATTGGTACTGGTTAGATGTGCATTTGGTGTCTTCTAATGTGGACCTGAGAAAGTAACTTTCCGTAAGACCCATACTGCTCTCCCAACACTGTGCCACTCTTTAGGGGACACTTAAGAGCAAATTAGGAACATAATTAGAGACAAATCAGGCTGTCTTTCTGTTCAGATGTGGTCAGGGACAGGTTTTGTCAGACGCATAATTAGAAAGTGTTCAGTGTCAGGTTTTCTTCTGTATTCTGAAACTTAAGAAGTGGTTAGAGTCAGGTTTAATTCTGACACAGTAAGTGGTCAGGGTTCATTGTATGGCAATGCTACGCTAGAGAGCGGAGGGAAGAATTTATGTCTCAAGTTGTAACCCTATAATAAATCTGTTGCACAATCTCTCTTTAGCACTGCCCTGCTGTGTGACATAATTGATAAATGTCTCCCATTGTGAGATTCTCACACCCAAGAAAGTTTATGAAGACAGAAGGCTTTACATTACAGCACATCAGTATGACTGAGACATGTGGCAATCAAACATGCAAACAAATCCATACAGAGGTGGTTTTCCAGCCTGGACCCACCAGCCTAACCACAAGACTCAGAAACAAAACGTATACCTTACAACTAAATAGCAGCATGCAGTGGACCTACCACTACTGGAAGAATGGTAATCAACATTCTTATATTCCATTTTTATATTTTAGCAGGTAAGTATAGCTAAATATATAAAAAAATAAAATATGTAAAATATCCCTAAAAACAAGGTGCCACGGCTGGTCTAAGAAACAGGCAGCGATGAAATAACTGAGAACAGAATGTGAGAGAGAGCGAGAGAGTGAAAGACAGACAGGCACACAAACAGAGACTTGATATATTGTGAACCTGCAGGCAGATGTGTCTGTGTAAGTGTTTCATTATGGTTGGTGCTTTGAGTGTTTTCACTAGGGGCAGCAGAAAACACTTTAAATACATCTCAAAAAATAAAAGGTCAACTTTCCTGCCGAGTAGATAAATACAGCAACAACACAGATACACACATCTCAGGCAACGGTGCAGCATTAGTACTTCCAATTTTTTTTTTAAGGTTTTTGGCTTTTTTCACAAAACATCTTTAACCACTTGCTGACCCAGCCTTTTTTTGACATTTGCTGCTTACAAGTTTAAATTAGTATTTTTTGCTAGATAATTACTTACCACTTATTTTAGCAGAGACTCTCGAGAATAAAATGGCGGTCGTTGAAATGTTTTATGTTACACGGTTTTTAAGTTCTTGAGTAGCAATTTTTCATACGCAAAAGACACTTTCATGAATTTAAAAAAAATAAAACATAATATATAACCCAATTTTTGTAGAATATGAAACAGGGTGTTACCCCAAATAGATACCCAACATGTCATGCTTTAAAACTGCATGCGCTTGTGGAATGGCACAAAACTATGGCACTTAAAAATCTCTTTAGGCGACAATTAAAACATTTCTACAGGTTACCAGTTTAGCGTTACAGACGAGACCTAGTGCTAGAATTATTGCTCTTGCTCAGACGTTTGCTGCGATACCTCACAAGTGTGGTGCAAACACTGTTTACATATGTGGGCGTGACCTACGTATGCATTCACTACTGCACGCGAGAACGCGGGGACAAGGGCGCTTTAAAAAAGGTTTTATTTTTTAAATTTATTTGATTATTTTTTTAATGTTTACACTGTCCCTTAAAAAAAAACATTTTTGATTACTTTTATTGCTATCGCAGGGAATGTAAACATCCCTTGCGATAAGAATACAGCATGACAGGTCATCTTTATTGAGAGATCTAGGGTCTAAAAGACCACAAATCTCTCCTTTACCCCTTAAAAGCAAAAGATTAAAAAAAAATGTTATCTTTTGCTTTATGAAAAAAAAACTAAAAAAAAAAAAACATGTTAAGATGGCTCGAGAACCGGAAGTGACGTTTCAGTAGTTACATCTTTTAAATATCTGGGAGGCGTAGTTGCACCACAAGTTCATGCTTATGTTAACAGAAACTTGATACCTCCATTCCAGGGTTCCGTGGAACCCTAGGGTTACTTCAGAGGTTGCTAGGGGTTCCTTGAGCAATGGTCAATTTCTACCTCTCAGATAAATTCCCAATGACATCAATAGTCTTTTTAGCTATCTGTAAGGGGGTAATTCTTCCCAATGACCACAAGTGTAAGGAGCATTATTCCCATTGACCATCACTCTAATGTATCATGAGTTGTAGATTTTTTATTTTTAGCTGGGGTTCCCTGAGATCGGAGACTTATTTCAATGGTTCCTCGGTGTTGAAAAGGTTGCTCTATTCACTAGATTTAAGCTTGGTACACACTAGTTTTTTTCCGTTCCAAAAAAACCAGACAGCTTAGATCAGAGCTGTACTAGCTATCCAATGTCAGTACAGCGATCTCCTCTGCTGTGTTATTGTGTTCTGACAGGGGGACAGCCCCCTGCCCCGCCAGAACACTCCAGTCAGCGCTTTCAGCCCTCTTAAAGTCATGAACCTTCGACTTGGCCGGCTTCTGTCAGACCGGCTTGCCATACATACAATAGTCCGAATGCTGGACGGTTTCTATTGAACCGGCCGACATTCGGCCCATGTGTATTCTAGGCTTTAGACAAATAGGTAAAATCTGGAGTAAAATTACCTCTAATGGTAAAAGGCAGGGCAAACTTGATAAAAATGGTATGGATGCCAGTTATTTTACATCCTTCATAACTGTCCTGTGTGGTTGCCGCAACAACTTTTCGGCACCATTGATTCCCTTTTCCAGGATCTTATTTGCAAATGTAGACACGCCAGAATTAGACTCTCTATACTACAGTTACCTAAAGATGGAGGTGGCCTAGCGATGCCCAGTACCAGGCTACGCTTCATTGCCTCCCAAATACTTCATTGGTATGGTTGGTACAAAGTGAATTTACAAGACCAAATACAGAGTGTTGCTTTATCTAAGTTTACTGTATCTCTATTGGTTCAGTTAGTAGTAGCTCACCATTTCTATGTTCAATTGAATTTCCCCACATTACACTTGCTGCATAGGCTGTGGGAAGCAGTGCGAAATACTACCCTGTATGAAGAGTTTACTAAAATATATGCCCATCTGGGAATGATATTAGTTTTCTCTATCAATTACAGTTCTATGCAAAAGTTTAGGAACCCCTGACAATTTCCATGATTGTCATTTATAATATTTGGGTGTTTGGATCAGCAATTTCATTTTGATCTATCAAATAACTGAAGGACACAGTAATATTTCAGTAGTGAAACTAGGTTTATTGGATGAACAGAAAATGTGCAATATGCATCAGAACGGAATTAGACAGGCGCATAAATTTGGGCACCCCAACAGAAAAATCACATCAATATTTAGTAGCGCCTCCTTTAGCAGAAATAGCAGCCTCTAGACGCGTCCTATAGCCTGTAATGAGTGTCTGGATTCCGGATGAATGTATTTTGGACCATTCCTCCTTACAAAATATCTCCAGTTCAGTTAGGTTTGACTGTTGCCGAGCATGGACAGCCCGCTTCAAATCACCCCACAGATGTTCAATGATATTCAGGTCTGGGGACTGGGATGGTCATTCCAGTACATTGTACTTGTTCCTCTGCATAAATGCCCGAGTAGATTTTGAGCAGTGTTTTGGCTGGTTGTCTTGTTGAAATATCCAGCCCCGGTGTAACTTCAACTTTGTGACCGATTCCTCAACATTATTCTCAAGAATCTGCAAATATTGAGTGGAATCCATGCGACCCTCAACTTTTACCAGATTCCCAGTACCGGCACTGGCCACACAGCCCCACAGTATGATGGAACCTCCACCAAATTTTACTGTGGGTAGCAAGTGTTTTTCTTGGAATGCTGTGTTCTTTTGCCGCCCCTTGTTATGACCAAATAACTCTATCTTTGTTTCATCAGTCCACAGCACCTTATTCCAAAATGAAGCCGGCTTGTCCAAATGTGCGTTCGCATACCTCAAGCGACTCAGTTTGTGTCGTGTGTGCAGAAAAGGCTTCTTACGCATCACTCTCCCATACCGCTTCTCCCTGTGCAAAGTGCGCTGAATTGTTGAACGATGCACAGTGACACCATCTGCAGCAAGTTGATATTGTAGGTCTTTGGAGGTGGTCTGTGGGTTGTTTTTGACTGTTCTCACCATCCTTCGCCTTTCCCTCTCCAATATTTTATGTGGCCTGCCACTTCTGGCCTTAACAAAAACTGTGCCTGTGGTCTTCCATTTCCTCACCATGTTCCTCATAGTGGACACTGACAGCTTATATCTCTGCCATAACTTTTTGTAGCCTTCCCCTAAACCATAATGTAGAACAATCTTTGTTTTCAGGTCATTTGAGAGTTGTTTTGAGGCCCCCATGTTGCCACTCTTCAGAGGAGAGTCAAAGAGAACAACAACTTTCAATTGGCCACCTTAAATACCTTCTCTCATGATTGGATGCACCTGTCTATGAAGTTCAAGGCTTAATGAACTCACCAAACCAATTGTGTGTTCCAGTTAATCAGTGCTAAGTAGTTACAGGTATTCAAATCAACAAAATAACAAGGGTGCCCAAATTTATGCACCTGTATAATTTTGTTTTGATGCATATTGCACATTTTCAGTCAATCTAATAAACCTCATTTCACTACTGAAATATTACTGTGTCCTTCAGTTATTTGATAGATCAAAATGAAATTGCTGATCCAAACACCCAAATATTTATAGATGACAATCATGGAAATTGTCAGGGGTTCCAAAACTTTTGCATACAACTGTATATAATAAAGATGTCCTGTTGTCATTTAACGCTCTCAAAGAGCACTATCTAATAAAAACTTTTTTCAATATCTCCAATTATGTCATGCTCTACAGAGCCAGGTGTCTGTTTATCAGTTGAAATATAATTCCTCTACAATTTTGTCTATGGCCATCTCCACATCCTGCACTAAAAGAGGGCTATTAGGGGATCTATATTCTACCCTTAAAACAGCTGCTTGTCCTCGGACACAGATAAATAGCTTAAGTTTATGGAAGGGACTTAGAATTACTGGATGATCAGGAGTTGGAGATGTTGCCGAAGGTTTCCCTTTCGCCCTCACAGCACCTGACGCAGCTGTTTATCGTACACAGACTACATTACACTCCGCAAAAGCTTCACTCTTGGGGATGGACAACTTCAACACAGTGTCCTAGATGTACCTCAGCCACTGGGTCCCTTATCCACATGTTGTGGCGCTGCCCCGAGCTTCATCGATACTGAGAAAATATATTTACAACCCGTAATTCCTTCTGTTTAACTAGGGTGTTATTAGATCCCAAATTTGCACTCCTGGGGAATCATCCCAGAGGATATACTTCCGGACAAAATGCATATCATATGGACAAGATCCCTATAACTAGCTCGCACACTCATATTACAGAAATGGATATTATCCACACCTCCAACACACAACCAATGGTGTGAAATTCTTAATTTTTGCATTACGGAGAGAAGAGTTAACATACAGGCATAGGGGGTGCCCTAGAAAGTTCCAAAAAATATGGTCCTGGTGGTTGGACTTCAATGATTTGTCTCATATTCCCCTACCTCAGGGCACAGAGGAAACCAACTAAGAGAACATTGCCCTATAAGTGACTGAAGCCTGGATAGCGATTGGTGACAGGCAGGGTGAGTGGTTGTTAAAAGTCAAAAATGTGACTTCACCTAATAAAAAATGATTGTCTATGGTATGGTTAGTGGTGAAGTTATGTTGTTCATTATATACTGGATTTCTTTGGTGTACTGCATAATCTCTCATACATACCCTATGCATATATGCTCCACACACTCATTTGAGTATGTTCTTAATACATGTACGAAGTATGTGAAGTGCTTTGAGTGTTTTTGCTAAAAACCTCCCCATCCCATGTCCTCCCCTTTCAGTCTCATCTCCCCCATCCCATGTCCTCCCCCTCAATCCCAAGTCCCCCTCCTCCAGTCCCATCTCCTCCTCCTCCAGTCCCATCTCCTTCATCCCAATCCTCCTCCAGTCTCATCTCCTGCGTCCCACGTCCTCCTCCAGTCCCATCTCCTGCATCCCATGTCCTCCTCCAGTCCCATCTCCTCCATATCATGTCCTACTCCAGTCTCATCTACCCAATCCCATCTCCATAACATGTCCTCCTCCTCCCCTGGGGCTGCAAAGGAAACATAATCACGTGCTATGCCCTCACTGGAATTTCCTCCACTTCTTGTCCTGGTGTCACCAGAACAGTAAGTAGAACAAAAGTAATAAGAACAAATCTTCCTGTAAGGACATAGCCAGCAATTGTTTCCTGTGGAGGACTGTGTTTACCTAAATAGTTATGTACAGGTGTTTTATGCCTTCCCATGCAGGCAGTCTCATTTGTGTCTATTGGGACACAGCCGCTGCTCACAATTTTGACATCCATGTGAGAGTGCGTGCACAGCCCCAAACTCATAATGTCTGTGTTTGTGGCCGTGTACCCACAAGGATCTCAAAGTGAGAGCAGCGGCTGTCTATACAGCCAATGCCCCCCAATAGACCTGAATGGGCCTGCCTGCTTGGGGGGCGCACAAAACACCTGTACATACACATGCAGGTGAACACAGTCGTCCACAGGTTAGTCATTGATACGCTGCGTGTGAATGAGGCCTAGGACCTCATTCAAACGGGTGACTAGGCTGCACCATTGCATGCAGAAAAAATTCTGCATCTGGACACAATAGCACTTTGCATACCAACTGGATGAAGAGCTGCATCTGGAAACGCCAAGGCTGATCCAAGTCCCTAATCCCATGTGACCACTCCACTGAGCAGTCACACGGACATAGTGGCGTTGGGTCATTCATCTGTACAGGTTGAAAATCTGACTGTTCGCACACAACGTATACATGGGCATGAAGTTCTCCAGTGCAGATTGTTGTGGTGGAGATGCTATTTGATGTGAATGGAGCCTTATGGCCCATTTGGGCAATGATTTTTCATGCTTTTTTGCAGAAAGGCAGGACATTATTTCTAACATGGGTTCCTATGGAACACGTTCACATCAATGCATGTTTGTGCCTCTGCATTTTTGGAAAGGGTCAGGGTCTTTTTAAAACTTCAAATAGTGCTTTTTTTTCTTGCTTTTATGGTTCAACAGACTCCAAGCAGAAGTTGCTGAAAAGCATGCAGTGTGTTTTTGCCGCGATGTGAGGTTTTTAACCTGCCCAACAAATTTACCCCAAAAACATAAAAAACACAAATCACGGAAAATCACAGTTAAAAAAAACCTGCAAAAGCTAGAGCTACCTTCCTGTTCATAATAAAATAAAAATAAGGACATACTATTTATACAGTATCTCACAGAAGTGAGTACACCCCTCACATTTTTGTAAATATATTATATATTTTCATGTGACAACACTGAAGAAATGACACTTTGCTACAATGTAAAGTAGTGAGTGTACAGCTTGTATAACAGTGTAAATTTGCTGTCCCCTCACAATAACTCAACACACAGCCATTAAATGTCTAAACTGCTGGCAACAAAAGTGAGTACACCCCTAAGTGAAAATGTCCAAATTGGGCCAAAAGTGTCAATATTTTGTGTGGCCACCATTATTTTCCAGCACTGCCTTAACCCTCTTGGGCATGGAGTTCACCAGAGCTTCACAGGTTACCACTGGAGTCCTCTTCCACTCCTCCATGATGACTTCACAGAGCTGGTGGATGTTAGAGACCTTATGCTCCTCCACCTTCCGTTTGAGGATGCCCCACAGATGCACAATAAGCTTTAGGTCTGTGGACATGTTTGGCCAGTCCATCACCTTTACCCTCAGCTTCTTTAGCAAGGCAGTGGTCGTCTTGGAGGGCTGTTTGGGGTTGTTATGTTGGAATACTGCCCTGTGGCCCAGTCTCTGAAGGGAGGAGATCATGCTCTACTTCAGTATGTCACAGTACATAATGGCATTCGTGGTTCCCTCAATGAACTGTAGCTCCCCAGTGCCGGCAGCGCACATGCAGCCCCAGACCATGACACTCCCACCACCATGCTTGACTGTAGGCATGACACACTTGTCTTTGTACTCCTCCCCTGGTTGCTGCCACACATGCTAAACACCATCTGAACTAAATAAGTTTATCTGGGTCTCATCAGACCACAGGACATGGTTTCAGTAATCCATGTCCTGCTTGTCTTCAGCAAACTATTTGCTGGCTTTCTTGTGCATCATCTTTAGAAGAGGCTTAATTCTGTGACGACGGCCATGCAGACCAATTTGAGGCGTATGGTCTGAGCACTGAAAAGACTGACCCCCCCCACCCCTTCAACCTCTGCAGGAATGCTGGCAGCACTCATACGTCTATTTCCCAAATACAACCTCTGAAAATGACGCTGAGCACGTGCAACTTCTTCGGTCGACAATGGCGAGGCCTGTTCTGAGTGGAACCTGTCCTGTTAAACCCCTGTATGGTCTTGACCACCGTGCTGCAGCTCAGTTTCAGGGTCTTGGCAATATTTATGTAGAGCAACAATTCTTTTTTCAATTCCTAGGAGAGACCTTTGCCATGAGGTGCCATATTTAATTTCAAGTGACCAGTATGAGAGAGTGAGAGCGATAACACCAAATTTAACACACCTGTTCCCCATTCACACCTGAGACCTTGTAACACACATGACACCAGGGAGGGAAAATGGCTAACTGGGTCCAATTTGAATATTTTCACTTAGGGGTGTACTCACTTTTGTTGCCAGCGAATTTACACTGTTTTACAAGCTGTACACTCACTACTTTACATTGCTGTAAAGTGCCATTTCTACAGTGTTGTTACATGCAAAGATATAATAAAATATTTACAAAAATGTGGGGGGTGTACTGACTTTTGTGAGATGCTGTACGTCCCCCCCTCCCAGGATTCTGGAGATGAGCTTTCTTACCTGGCTCTTTTGTCGTCTATGGCACTACACAGCAACCACTGCTTGGGGTCGGCACTGGGGAAGCTCTGCCCAGCACATGTCCTGCTGAAAACGGGCAGCAGGATGCCATAGGTGAAGGAGTTCAGGGGCCTTAGAAGCCAGCACTGACCAGGGTGACCGGTAAGCCCGGCGTCCACTCTCAGACATCTTCCACCTAGCCAGCTGCTTCTCCACCATGCGCTCGTTATCCTTCCTCGGGATCCTAGCCCTGCACTTGGCTGGCAGGGGCTGAGGAGAGACATGGAGCACTTTGCTGGGCTAAGCATGCAGCAGGCATCCCAAAGTGACCAGTACCAGCTCCTTCCCCTCACAATGCAGACCCTGCACACTTCTGTTGCCTGGACTTACATTCCCATCTGGAGCTCCGGCGATATCCTGCAGGGGTCGTCCATCCAGAGAGATATTAGCAAGGAATGAGACAGCAGCCTGTCTCCTGTGGGGGTGTATGAGCTGCTGCCATTGTCCAGGCTCAGCGGCAGTGCAAGAATATAGATTATAAATATATATATACATACATACATACATACACAAGCAAATGTGCACTTTACCATTGACCCCCTCCTGGCACCCGCCCTGCCTCTGGTTGGAGCCCGGGCTCCCTACATATGTATGGGCTGTCCCCCCTGGACATTGCTTTCACTCAATTGTCCAACTCTGAGGCCTTGTTCACACAATGTGCAGAGACGTCAGTTTTTCTACAGGTTTCAAAGGGCTCAAAGAAAATAATTAATCTCTACGTGCCCTGTTCACACAACACTGGCATCACATTCCCAGAAAAAAAACGGATGTGACCTTAACATTGTGGTGTGAACAGGGCACATAAAAGACATGCATGAAAACTGATGTCAACATGCATAAAAACTCACTGAAGCGTGCATGGAAATTGATGTGAACTCGTGTCTCTGCGAGTGAAATCTGCACTGTTTTTCCATTCGTTTTTATGCATGTATAGTGTGAATGAGGCTTTAGACATTTGTTTTAATTTTTAAAACTGCAAGTCACAATCTAAGGAGCTGTAGATTCTCACACATAGAAAATAGTTCTACCTGGCCCTACTCACCAAGAACCGAACTCAGCTCCTTGGTCCACAAAACGTGAGTGTGTACAGGTGGAATGTGTGGGGGAGGGGGGCTATGCAATTAACCCCCATAGATTGGCTGCTGAAGGAGGTGGACCAGCTGTCCATCACAGGCGATGCTCTGGATAAAGGGCAATATCGTGCAAAAAGGAGCACCACAGGTCACGCACTATCTGCAAAGAACAGCCTACAGCAAAGTGTATTTGTACAAATTGGTTTGCTCGTACTTGGTTGGTTAGGAGTTATTTGTAGCAGGCTAATGTTCACATGATGGGGAAAGTTAGGTCTGCTGAACAAGTCCTGAAGGCTCACGGGAAGAACATCACTCTCAGAGCTTTATTTGTGTTCGTTTTATACAGCTCACTGATGAGCATGGGTCATTCTACTTTGAAATTGAAGTGTACTACAGATTTCATTAGCTATATCCAATGTACAATTCCTTTCCAGATCCCTCGGGGATGGCAGAGAAGATAATATGACACCTCTTTCACTGAGGGTCTCTATGGCTCAGGACTAATACATTTCTGAGGGTTGGAAGATGTGAGGATACATGAATATGTGTAACACATTACATCCTGGAGCCCCAATCTTTTTTGGTTAAAGTCATTTTTGTTTACCGTATATACTCGAGTATAAGCCGAGTTTTTCAGCACATTTTTTGTGCTGAAAAATGCCCCCCTCGGCTTATACTCGAGTCAGCATCTGGTCAGAAAACTCTATGTATGTGCAGTGAGCGGCGCACATACATAGGCTTGTTGGCTGCAGTTCAGAGTGACTGCCAGTGATTGGCTTGTCACTGTC
>BLSH010327072.1:796464-808455 GCA_018402905.1 Glandirana rugosa | reverse complement strand
GGATTCCCCAATTAGGACACGTAACACATTTTTCCGACAAACTAGGACAGAAGAGACTAGAAGGGGAAGAAGGTGTCAGGTGTTTTTTTACACAATGCACAGGATTAACCCCTTAGGTTCCACATTGAGTATAACAAGCATGCTTTACTGCATATACAGACTGATTTTACTGTTGTGAGTTTAGTAACACTTTAAGGTGCACAGCCTGTCCCAGAACAGAACAGCTATCAGCAAGGTCCTGAGCCTTTAGCTGTATGGCAAAGAAGAAGGGGCTGACTGGCCCAAAGGGGGAAAGAGGGATCCCCAAGTGGGCCCCAAGTATGAGGTTCAAAAATGATGTAAAAAGTACCAAGTGGGGGGGTCTGTTTTTTTAAATCACAGACCGTTCTAGGTACTTTTACATTACTTTCGGCTGTAATTTGTAGCTGCAATTGTACTGTAAGTCAACAGTGGTGCTGAGAGAATGACGAGTACCTGCTTTGCCTCCTGTCCTCTGTGCCCCCTCCAAACCCTCCTTTGATCCATTATGGCCACTGTAGTCAGGATTTTGGGGGAGATGTTTTTCAAGTGTGAAGCCTCAAAATGCAGCCATTCAGGTGTGCCAGCTTAAAAGGAACACTGATCCCCTTGCTCCTAGGCCAAGCTCATTTCCAGATTCGGGTTTGTAAAGGACCATGTCACCACAAGGTCACTTGTAAAAGAACCATGGGCTATAAAAGAATAGCATGTATATATTTTACCATTTCAGTACCTTCTTTAAAATCACTGCTTTGCAGCTGCTGCCGGTATTTCCATACTTTGGGGTAGTGCGCGGCAGTAGGAGCAGCTTTTCAACACAGCGATGCTTAAAGATACAAGCAACCGGACTCCATAAAAGAACAACTCAGCACGTCTCAATTCTAAGGGTCGTACTCCACAACATACAAGCAACACAGCAATCTCACAGCAGACACATGCAAAAAAACAAACATATATAAAGAGATAGAACACACACCCTCTACCTAAGCAAACCCCAATATACTCACGCTCAGGATAGAAATCAATAGGACCAAAAAGAGGTTACCTCCAGTATAGCCCCTCTTCATCATAATACACATCTATTGTATAATATTCTCCAGGGTCCCTATATACTTCCATCATAACCCCTCAGTGTCAAGACCTATATACTATACATTCCATTATAACACCCTCTAGTGTAACAATATGATTTTACATTCAGAACATTAAAAAAAAAACTCCTTTTTCTCTATAGATCACATCCATTGTAATACTACCTCCGACACTGTACGTTATATCCAAAGACAAAGTATAACTAAAGGCATAACTTTTTTTGTTTTGGATAGATTGGCGATAGATTAGAACACCTGTCAGTTTTTATTGCTGTGTGTGCTGCCATTAGGGAGATTCACCCTCTGGATTTGTCCTGTTTTTACGATTATCATTGAATGTGAATGTAAAAGATAAATGCCACATTTTGGGCTGTCCCCAGAAAAGTAATAGAAGGGAAATCTTCCAACATCTCCCATTAGTTCTGGTGGCCTGGGGGTCCCCAAGAGATTCCCTTAATTAGCAGGGATTTCCTCTGACTTCCTGTTTTGGCTATGGGACAGGAAGTGAAGGTAAATCTCCCCAACGGGACGAAAATTGCAAAAAAAAAAACATTACAGGGGTTATAACCCTCTCTTACGCTACCCAAAATGAAATAAAAACATGTTTTACCTATAGTTCTACTTTTAAATAATGTCCCGTGTCTCCTTTCCAGAGTAGATTATTCCCTCTTCAGGACATATAGACTTCAGGAACAAATATTTAGGTGAAAAACCGGTGCCATTAACCAATGAGTTTCATTAAAATTAAAAACACACAGACATGGTCACAGCACACGCATTGCAAGGCTAAATCTTCTACCTTTCTTCTTTTGTTTGGATGAAGAGCGGAAAAAATAAATTCCATCTCCTCCTATTGAGAAAAGCCATAAAATACACAATGTTATTCGATTGTTTGAGCCAGTAAAAATAGGACAATTTGGGGAAGTGGGGCGGGGGTAGCCATGCCATAAGTGATTTGGCTATAGGAAGTCACCTTTATTATGTTTTATGGATACAGCGAGTCACCCCTCCTCATCTGTCATTATGTTATCTGGATATAGGAAGCCTCCCACATTATCATGTTATACTGATAATGGAAGTCTCCCCACATCATCTTTCATATTGTGACTACACATGTAGGCTCTCTCTGATGTTATGGATTAACACAGGGTCAGCTACCAAAGAAAATGCAGGCTGAGCCACACAAGTCCAATTGTTATTCATAATTTGTTCAACTTACTTCCATAACATAACACACACAGACTGATCACAATAAACAGACTCATCTGGGTGAATAGGGTTCATACTACTCTACCCATGTCCAGGGAAATGTCCCTGTTGGCGGGGTGCAGTAGAGGGGTGTGCTGACAGCCACTAAGCAGAGTCGTTCGGACTGTATAACTAATAAATGTTCTTATACTCTACAGGAACTGAATTATAAAGTGAATTAGCAAGTAGAGGTTTCTTCACTTTCAAGCCTCTGCTGATCTACATACAGTATTGTGCAAAACTTTTAGGCAGAATTGAAGAAATGCTGTAAAGCAACAATGCTTTCAAAAATATATAGAAGCAGATACTTGTTCATCATGCCATACCATCAGGGAGGCGTGCAATTGGCCCCCAAATTTATCCTGCAACAGGACAACGACCCCAAACATACAGCCAATATCATTAGGAACGATCTTCAGTGTAAATAAGAACAAGGAGCTCTGGATTTGGTCTCCACAGAGCCCTGCTCTCAATATCATCAAGTCTGTCTGGGATTATATGAAGAAAGAGAAGGATTTGAGGCAGCCTACATCCACTGTAAATCTGTGGTTAGTTCTCCAAGATGTTTGGAACAACCTACCCGCCGAGTTCCTTCAAAAACTGTATACCTAGAAGAATTAATGCTGGTTGGAAGGCAAAAGGGTGATCACACTAAATATTTATATGATTTCGATTTGTCTTCTGTTCATTTACAGCAAGTCCCCTACATACGAACATTCAACTTGCGTACTTTCACAGAACATGTGTTCGAATGTCCAATTGTGTAAAGCTGGAAACACACACTCAGTTTTTTTTCGTTCAACCCAGCAGGCTGAATGAAAAAATCTGACAGATTTCTGTACCAACACAAGCAATGTTGGTGCAGCGATCTCCCCTGCTGTGCTATTGTTTTCTGACAGTGGAACTGCCCCACCAGAACACACTGATCAGCGTACACTTACTCTTTGTTGGACTTCTGAATAAGTTGGACTTACGAATGTGCTCCCGGAATGGAACTCATTCGTAAGTAGACTTACTGTACTTTCCATTTTGTTAACTGATGAAAATAAACTATTAACACCTCTATATCTGAAAGCATTTTTAATTTACAGCATTTTTTCACACCTGCCTAAAAATTTTGCACAGTACTGTGCAGAAAGGTTCACGTTAGGCCACTGAAGCAACTCCTTACCATAAAGACTCTTCGCATTTGTTCTCTTCTCCGACTTCACTGATGTCACATCAGAATTACTGTAAGGAAAAGGTAGAATGGGTGAATATAGTCTATAGTACAAGTCCAGGGTGACACTAGAGAATTGGGTGATAGTCTATAGGGAGAGTGCAATGTGACAAAGGGATGTGGGGTGAAAGTCTATAGTGTAAACACAGGGAAACAATACAGTATGGGTTGACTATAGTCTATAGCAGGGATAAGCAATTAGCGGACCTCCAGCTGTTGCAAAACTACAAGTCCCATCATGCCTCTGCCTCTGGGTGTCATGCTTGTGGCTGTCAGTCTTGCTATGCCTCATGGGAATTGTAGTTCTGCAACATCTGGAGGTCCGCTTATTGCATATCCCTGGTCTATAGGGTGACCTCAGAGTACAGAATGGCATTCTATAAGGTGAGCACATGGTAACAGCAGAAAACACAGTGGCAGCCTATAGGGTGAGCACAAGGTAAAAGTAGCCATAGAGAGTGACATTCTATGGGGCGAGTGCAGACTAGACCGTGTATGGAGTGGGCACAGAGTGGCAGAAAAATACAGACCGACATTCTACAAGGTGAGTGCAGGGAGACACCAGAATATGGGGTGATAATATACAGGGTGGATACAGTGACGTTCTACACGGTGAGGGGAAGGCATTGTGCAGTTCAGAGGGGCACTTGGACCATTTTTGGGTGTCACAGTTACCTACAGGAATCCTCATTCCCGCTGTAAAAGTTAAGTAAGTTTACCTGAAGTCTGCAGAATGACTTCCAAAGCCTCCTCGATAATAATTGGATAAATGACCGTTCATCCTGCAATATCTACAACAAGAAAAATCCTGGGTTACCTTTTGTGACCCGCTGACACACACACACACACACACACACACACACACACACACACACACACACACAGCAACGTATGTGGCCTCCCAGAGCTTTAGATGCAGTATATGTATGACCTGGAGCTATACATATGTATGTGGCTATGGTCTCTATAGATGTACAGGATAAATGTTAGAAATGGGCACGTGGGAGTTGTTGCTCTACATAAGAATCTCAGGTGGGATGCAAAACCCCTGAGGAACAGGAAACGAGATGTGCTGGCCAGCAGAATCCACAAAGTACAGTGCAGAGAGGAAGGACCACTATGTATAGGTAAAAAAACATTAGAGACCCATGGACGGGAGCTTTGGAATTAGAAGTTCTATTGGTGGAGATTATGGTTTTGCAGGCATAGATCGATTGGAAATGCTCACACATACTCTGTTGATCCAATGGAATGGCAGAAATATTTTTCCACTGTGTCAGGACAGTCTTATGGCTCCCATGTCTTTCCCTTTCAAGTCAGTCAGCAGATAAGTCGCCACTTACAGACACTCTGTGAAGAGAGGAATACAAAACCATTATTATAATACAGGATTTATATAGCACCAACAGCAGCACTTTACAAAATAAAGAGACTATAGTTACACTACGACTCAAGACAAGAAGGTCAGGAGGGTCCTGCTTTGGAGAGTTTATAATCTGAAGGCAAGTGATACAAAAGGCAATGACTGTGTGGGGACGAGCTGATGGAGAAAGTAAAATGCAGTTGTTAGACAAAGGCAGGACATGCTTCCTTGAAGAGATGAGTGTTCAGTGATCGCCAAAAGGCAAACAGAGTAGAAGAAAGCCATACAGGTTGGGATAGGGAATTCTAGAAAATGGGAGAGGTTCTGGAGAAGTCTTGTAGGTGTGCATAGATGGAACTGAAAAGGGAGCAAGAGGCAGGAGGTCTTGGGAGGAGCAAAGAGGACAGTTGGCATTCAGCACCCTGCTGGGGAGTGGTCATTTGCAGGAGGCAGGATCATCATGAGTGGGTCATAGAGTTCAGGTCATCGGGTCATCAGTTAATGACAGTTATGGACATTGACTGATGGACTTTGACAAAGGCAAATTTTAATGGGTAGAGTGGTCAGAGCATCTTTAAAACTGCAGCTCTTTTTGGATGTTCCCAGTTTGCAGTGGTTGGGACCTACCAAATGCTGTCCAAGGAAGGTAGAAATAGCAAACCGGTGACAGGATCATGGGTGGCCAAGGCTCACTGATGAATTTGAGAAGTGAAGGCGGGCCCCTGTAGTCTGATAGAGGAGCTACTGTAGCCCAGATCGCTGAAAAATGTAATGCTGGTTCCAATAGAAAGGTTTCAGAACACACAGTGCATCGCAGTTTGTTGTGTATGGGGATGTGTAGCCAGAGACCGGTCAGGGTGCCCATGCTGACCCGTGTCCACAGCCAAAATTGCCTACAATGGACATGTGAGCATCAGAACTGGGCTACAAAGCAATGGAAGAGAGTGGCCTGGTCTGAGGAGTTTAAGAACGGTTTAAGGAACACAATGAGTTTGAGGTGTTGACTAGGCCCTCAAATTCTCCAGATCTCAATCCAATCGAGCATTTTTGAGATGTGCTAGAAGAACAAGTCCAATCCATGGAGGCCGTCTCGCAATTTACAGGGTTTATAGAGGTTGTAAACCTTCCTTTATACTTTGTACCTATAGGTAAGCCTAGAATAAGGCTTACCTGTAGGTACTGTAAATATCTCCTAAACATGCGCTGTTTAAAGGGGACCTCCAGACTCCGGCTCCTCCCATAAACCCCCTGGTCCACTGGGACAGGGATGTGAGGAAGAGGTCTTTGTCTTCAACACAGGGATATAGTGCTTTGTTGCCCTGCCAAGGTACCATCCCTATATTAAAAGGAAAGTGGCCTGGTATGGTTCAGAAGGGGAACGGGGTGTATATCCACTGCCCCCCTTCCTGTCCAATCAGGTTGCCATGGATTTTGGGGGATTTTTCTTTCTAAATTTTACTCCCCCTCCCCCCCCCCCCCAAGTAATTGTGTATTTTTATTGTTGATCTTTAAGGCTGCTTGCGCACATGGCATCTAGCCCCTGTGCCTCCAAACCTGGCATTTTACTGTGCCAAGGAGACACAGTTGTAGCATGCGGCCTTGCTGCCTGCAGCCTGCAGCCTATAAAAGTCTACAGCAGGCTGAAATATGCTGTGGCAGGCCAATGCTGAACACTGTACCGAGTGGTACTGATGCTGCTTAGTGCTATATGTTTAGGAATGTACATCTCTGAATGCACAGGACCCTAAAGTTCTACATGGGGCCCTGTCCAACCTCACTGTATTCCAGCAGATCACAGACTGACAGGCTGCAGGGCTGGATGCTGCACCTGTGCCCCCCGGACGCACTAAAACATCTGAACTGGATACAAGTGTGCTAGACACACATGTGCAATGGGCTTAAAGTGTGTTTCTACTTTTGCAGCCAAACTGGGATAACACTTACTTTATAAAGGTTACATGTTTTCATTCACATACCAGAAGTTAAAGGGTAAGTTCACCTTTACAGATAGGTGAACTTACACTAGTGGGCAAGGTATGTATTTTTTGCTGAGGGCACAAATATGTGCAATAGGGTTGATTTTCCTAGAGGTGTTTGTAACATAGAAATTATTTAGGATTTGAAGATTAGTGACAGCAATTGACACTGCAGTTCAAGGTTTCTAAAGGCAAAAGAATGGAAAAAAGAACTTTTACCAAGGAGTACAGTTTTGGCCACAACCACAGAACAAAATAGTAGTGTTCATTTCAGAGGATTGCAATATGATCAAAAAAGGTGACCAGGCAGCGGAGAAAGCATCATTGTGGAGAAGATACTGAACGCTCTAATGTGGAATTAAGAAGATTTCAGAGTTCATGTGAAGGTGTTTCAGATCTAGTGGCTGCCAAGTCAGCTGTTGGATGAGCACTAATCATTTAAAGCTTCTTAAAGTACTGTGCAGTCGCCAATCACTCACCCAGCTACAATATCCTATTCATATAGGAGAACACACATCAACCAAATAGAAATGTTGAGATTAATATAAGGGACTCACTAACGTAACATTTTTTACATAAAAATAAGAAAACCTACAACCACCAACCAGGATATATCTAAATCAATAAAAAAAAAAACGATATAAGAACCAACCTGGCAACATTTATATCAAGGGTCTCCAAACATTTCAGTTTGGAGGGCCACATTGTATTTTTTACAAATACTCACGAGACAAACAAAATCAGTTTTATAAAGGAATGAATGAATAGGTTTTACTTATATGATTCAGAACAGAAAAAACATCAGTAAAACAAAACAAAGCAATTCGAAGCAAACGTGAGGCCATCAGAGCCGTACATCAGAGTCCCTTGCTTACATCAGAGTCCACACTTACATGGCTGGGAGCCATCCTCCTTTGAATTCTGGGCCAAGCACTCCTTACTGGTCCAAGCAACCAAAACGGTAAAATGACAGCCAATCTGGGGAATCTGTGATTGAGACTGGGTTGTAATTATGAAAGCTGGAGAGAAACAGAGACCGCAGCCTGACCTGAAGGCCTGTGTGTATCCTATGCGAGAGGCAACTGACCCTAGGTGGGCACATTAAACCATGCAGAGGGTCACATTTGGCCCCCGGGCCATAGTTTGGTGACCCCTGATCTAGATAAAAGAAAGAAAGAAACCCAGGCATCTAGAAACATATAGATTTATACATGCACCCACCCCCTTTCCCAGATATACATTAAGACCTACCACCCATTTAGAAACATTTAGATTAACACACCAACCTGGAGATATGCAAAGGACGAGGTCAACCCACCTGAAAATATCTAAAGGATGAGATCCACACACCAAATATTTAGAAAAATACAGGACACATGCCTGTCAACGTGGCAATATGTTCCACAGTATAGGTTTAACATGCTACTAGAAAAGGGTTCAAAGCAAATATAAAAACAGTAACCACACGTGAAAAGGGGAGTAAATGCCCTGATTGGACCCTTCACATGCAGGGAGAAAGGGCCCAGGGCTTGTGGCCATTCTTGTCATAGTAATGGGTGTGAAGAGGAGATAGGATGACATCGGGAATATAAAACAAGCAAATAAAACAAGTAATTCATGTTTGGGCGACCTGAACCGGCAGCTAAAGTTTGATACAAATCCACAGCCTCACGATGGAAGAGTCTGTTACTCATACAAATCATTTTTACCATTTCCATCTTCACATATTCTCCTGAAACTTTTCACCATGAAGGCCAAAGCGAGTGTAAGGAGCAGTGTAGCTGATTTTGGGGGGGGGGGGCATCAATGCACTAGTGTTACTTCATATCCACATGGTCCACTTTTCCCAATGATGACAACGTGGGTAATATGCTTGTTTAGTACCACTCAGTGCAGACGCGAAGACCCAACACTGCCGCACCTTCTACCCCTAAGCTGACACTAGATCAACCTTTCTATCATGGAGAAACCCTTGAAATAGTTTTTAGGTCTCAGGGAACCCCACTGAAATTAAGTTTATAACCATGAATTAAATAAAATTCATCAGCAAAAAAAACAAAGTTAGGGAAAACTGTAGTGCCCCCTACATTGGTGGTCAATGTAGAAGTTACCCCTTATGTTGATGGCCAGTGTAGGCAGGGGATCAATCTGCCATTGCTCTTTGCTCAAGGAACCCCTGGCAACCTCTGGAGGAACACCAGGTTAAATGATGAAGAAAGGCTGCACTAAAGAGTGGTTGGACTGCAGGTTTATCTATCTGTAGCTGCATTTCTAAACAGTTGCACAGTCTATGAATAAAGATGTGGGAAGAACACCAATAGCAACAGCTTATCCTGGTGAAAACAAAAGCAATTAGACAATGTTTTCTAAGCTGCTTTTCGGCTATTGCTCTGAGTAGTCCTTGTTGGTAGTGTGTGCTTCTGTTAAAGTGAATAGTGACTTCGTCCACTGGCCATAGGACATGTAGTCTATTGGCACCTTTACTCTCAATAACCATTAAACTTATACGTCTCACCTCCACACAGCACCCACAAATCACACTCTAGGATTTATATGGAAGATCATTACACTTAAAAACACAAAAATACATACAAAATATTTACCCAGAACAAGCAGAAAGCCTTACATCTCCACATCATGTATTCATGGGAATTTCTGGATATGGAAAGACTGACTGTATCTCACAGTGATTTTGGTGCATAAAGCACATTGCCATCCCACACACTGCACAGACTTGGTTGTCCTGGATACAAGAAAAGATGGCAAAGTCTACCCTCTTCATACTGGCACTGCTGGTAAAGACAACGCTCATGGGGCTCAGTTACATACAATATTATTCTAGGATATGTCAGAGAATGACCTCCACTAATAACATGCAATGTGGTACATTGAACATGAGACAAGGCTATTTACAACATGTTATTCTGGTATATGTCAGAGAAATTACCCCCACACTGCATATACAATATGGTATACTGAACAAGAGATGTAGCAACATATAACATAGTACTCTCCTCTTCTGGGATATGCAAAATAATGATCCCCACACACTACTGCACACGGTTAATCCGTTGTAATACAAAGCAGAACAATAGAGATTTGTTCCATTGCTACTGCCATTATTTACTTTGTAAATGGCCCCGGGGAAAGAGCAGAACATTCTCTATGATGAGGACAGAGTCTCACCCTATTCACAAACCCAAAACAGTTCTTCAGAAGCCATTGTGTGTAGACTTAATGTGTATGTACAGCACAAGAACCCGAATCTGCAGATTTCACTGCTCCCCATAACACACACAAACACTGCATCCCTCTGTAACACACACTGCTCCCCATAATACACACAAACACTGCATCCCTCTGTAACACACACTGCTCCCCATAATACATACAAACATTGCATCCCTCTGCAACACACACTGCTCCCCATAATACACACAGACACTGCATCCCTCTGCAACACACACTGCTCCCCATAATATACACACTGCTCCCCATAATAAACACAGAAACTGCATCCCTCAGTAACACAAACTGCTCCCCATAATACACACAAACATTGCATCCCTCTGTAACACAAACTGCACCCCATAATACACACAAACATTGCATCCCTCTGTAACACACACTGCTCCCCATAATATACACACTGCTCCCCATAATACACACACTGCTCCCCATAATACACACAAACACTGCATCCCTCTGTAACACACACTGCTCCCCATAATACACACAAACATTGCATCCCTCTGTAACACACACTGCTCCCCATAATACACACACTGCTCTCCGTAATACTCACACTGCTCCCCATAATGCATACAGACACTGCATCCCTCTGTAACACTCACTGCTCCCCATAATACACACAAACATTGCATCCCTCTGTAACACACACTGCTCCCCATAATACACACAAACACTGCATCCCTCTGTAACACACACTGCTCCCCATAATACATACAAACATTGCATCCCTCTGTAACACACACTGCTCCCCATAATACACACAAACATTGCATCCCTCTGTAACACACACTGCTCCCCATAATATACACACTGTTCCACGTAATACACACACTGCTCCCCATAATACACACAAACACTGCATCCCTCTGTAACACACACTGCTCCCCATAACACACACACTGCTCCCCATAATGCACACAAACATTGCATCCCTCTGTAACACACACTGCTCTCCATAATAAACACACTGCTCCCCATAATACATACAAACACTGCATCCCCCTGTAACACACACTGCTCCCCATAATACACACACTGCTCCCCATAATACACACAAACATTGCATCCCTCTGTAACACACACTGCTCCCCATAATACACACAAACATTGCATGCCTCTGTAACACACACTGCTCCCCATAATATACACACTGCTCCCCATAATACACACAAACATTGCATCCCTCTGTAACACACACTGCTCCCCATAATATACACACTGCTCCCCATAATAAACACAGAAACTGCATCCCTCTGTAACACACACTGCTCCCCATAATACACACGCTGCTCCCCATAATACACACAAACATTGCATCCCTCTGTAACACACACTGCTCCCCATAATACATACAAACATTGCATCCCTCTGCAACACACACTGCTCCCCATAATACACACAGACACTGCATCCTCTGTAACACACACAAACACCCCCCTCCCATATAATATACATACTGCTACCCCCCTATTTAACACACACATACTTTGCAGCCCCTCTATACACCCCCCCCCCCACCCAACACATATACGTTACATCCCATTCACACTTACACCAGAACACAACTACACTGAAATGCTACCCACTAGACATGTTAAACCCTCTGCCTACTTTACCCACATAGCTGCACCCCCCCCCCCCCCCGCCATACAAATCCCACACACGGCTGCCTCCCCCATACAACACACCCACACCTCTTTCCACAAAACACACACACCGTCGCCACTTCCACCCGCACAACATACCCCACCTCCCTTTCTCCACACCCACACAACATACCCCCTCCGTCGGCACACACCCTAAACATACCGCCCCCCCCCCCCC
>BLSH010327072.1:774971-787540 GCA_018402905.1 Glandirana rugosa | reverse complement strand
AAGGGGGTTTTAACAGTATACAATTGTCCAATAAAGAGTGTGGGTCGTATACGTATGGTGTTTAATGTGGGGTTTTGTGTAAGATGATGAGGAGGACTCATACCGCTATGGTGTACACACTGTGAAAATGTGTCGGACCGGTGTATGTCTCCGGGTTGTACGTCCCTCGTTGCAGTCCGCAAAGTAGTAGAATGTGTTTTGGGGTGTAATTTGTGGTATGCATATGCTGGGTGTGAGAAATAACCTGTTAACATATGACAATTTTGGGGGAAAAAAATAAAAAATAAAAAATTTATTTTGCAAAGAATTGTGGGAAAAAATTACAACTTCAAAAAATTCACTACGCCTCTTACTAAATACCTTGGAATGTCTACTTTCCAAGAAGGGGTAATTTGGGGAGTATTTGTACTTTCCTGGCTTGTTAGGGTCTCGGGAAATGAGATAGGCTGTCAGTAAATCAAGTGTGATCAATATTCAGTGATTGGCACCATAGCTTGTAGACTCTATAACTTTCACAAAGACCAAATAATATACACTAATTTGTTTTGTTTTTTACCAAAGATAGGTAGCAGTATAAATTTTGGCCAAAATTTATGAAGAAAAATTACTAATTTGCAAAATTTTATAACAGAAACAAAGAAAAATTCATTTTTTTACAAAATTTTCGGTCTTTTTTTAATTATAGCGCAAAAAATAAAAAACCCAGCGATGATTAAATACCACCAAAAGAAAGCTCTGTTTTTGTGAAAAAAAGGACGCAAATTTCATATGGGTACAGTGTTGCATGACTGAGTAATTGTCATTCAAAGTGTGAGAGCGCTGAAAGCTGAAAATTGGTCTGGTTGTTAAGGGGGTTTAAGTGGCCAGTGGTCAAGTGGTTAAAAACGCCTATGCCACTTACAGCTCAAAAACGTCTGTGCGTGTGTATGAGGCCATTAAATAACATGGAGAGGCGTTTTTAAGCTGTAAAAAAAAAAAAAGAGCTCAAAAACGCGGCTGTAAAAACGTCTGTGCGTGTGTATGAGGCCTAAAAAGAAACATGGTTTCTTTGTATCTGTTTATTCATCTACAGATCAAAAGGGATGAACTTCATCTGCACATGAAGCCAGTTTAAAGCAACCTGTCAAGTAAATATTATTATACATTACTCTGTTTAACCCCTTGTTAACCCTTAATTTACTCTAATCTGCCTTAAAGCTTTTGATACCCCAATATTTCATATTCCTGATATGTGGCTGCTGTACCATATACTTGTATGAGGAAGTATCCTGTTCTGTTTGTATTGCTTCCTTTGTGTGAAATCCTTGTCAGTCCCCTCTGCTTTCCTATTCAAAACTGACCACACTAAGCAGGAGAACACGCTGTGGTCAGTTCTCTAGGTATGCTGGGAACTCAGTGTACTCTCCTCCAATGATCAAACTTGTCCTGACAGACACGCCTCTTCTGCACAGCCTTTCCCTGGGAAGCCCAGAGTGCTGTTGCTTCCCCTCCCACCAGCTGTTATGCAGCTGAGATCAGAGGGAACAGAGGGACTTATAAAAAAGGTAAAAAAAAATAAAATAAAAAAAAAGGAGGGGGGGAATAAAAGGTATTTAGAGTTGGGCAAAAAAGTATTTAGTCAGCCACCAATTGTGCAAGTTCTCCCACTTAAAAAGGTGAGAGAGGCCTGTAATGTTCATCATAGGTGCACTTCAACTATGAGAGACAGAATGAGAAAAAAAAAATCCAGAAAATGACATTGTCTGATCTTTAAATTATTTATTTGCAAATTATGGTGGAAAATAAGTATTTGGTCGCCTACAAAAAAGCAAGATTTCTGGCTCTCACAGACCTGTAACTTCTTCTTTAAGAGGCTCCTCTGTCCTCCACTCGTTACCTGTATTAATGGCACCTGTTTGAACTCGTTAGCAGTATAAGGCCTCATACACACGGGCGTCTGATAATAAATAATTTTGAAAAAAATCAGCGTTTTTACCGGCGTTTTGCAATCGGCGTTAGTGAGCGTCGGTGTCAATAGGCGTTTTTTTAAAAAAAATCAGTCCTCTGCTATTTTTCAACCTAAAAACGCCAGCGTCAAAAAAACGCTTGTTAACGACGGTACGGCGTTAGCAAGCGTTTTGCCGATTGGCGTCAAAAAACGCTACAGAACGCGATGGTCCCGTGTTCTAAAAACAGCTCACGAACGCCGACGCCCTCTACTGCTCACAAACGCCGGCGTTTTTAGAGGGCCATTGAATAACACGGAGAGCTCCAAAAACGCCTACAAACGCCGGCGTCCAAACCGCCCGTGTGTATGAGGCCTAAAAGACACCGGTCCACAACCTCAAACAGTCAGACTCCATACTCCACTATGGCCAAGACCAAAGAGCTGTCAAAGGATACCAGAAACAAAACTGTAGACCTGCAACAGGCTGGGAAGACTGAATCTGCAATAGGTAAGCAGCTTGGTGTGAAGAAATTAACTGTGGGAGCAATCATTAGAAAATGGAAGACATACAAGACCATTGATAATCTCCCTCGATCTGGGGCTCCGCGCAAGATCTCACCCCGTGGGGTCAAAATGACCACAATAACGGTGAGCAAAAATCCCAGAACCACACGGAGGGACCTAGTGAATGACCTGCAGAGAGCTGGGACCAAAGTAACAAAGGCTACCATCAGTAACACTACGCCGCCAGGGACTCAAATCCTGCAGTGCCAGACGTGTCCGGGCCCGTCTGAAGTTTGCTAGAGAGCATTTGGATGATCCAGAAGAGGATTGGGAGAATGTCATATGGTCAGATGAAACCAAAATAGAACTTTTTGGTAAAAACTCAACTTGTCATGTTTGGAGGAGAAAGAATGCTGAGTTGCATCCAAAGAACACCATATCTACTGTGAAGCATGGGGGTGGAAACCTCATGCTTTGGGGCTGTTTTTCTGCAAAGGGACCAGGACGACTGATCCGTGTAAAGGAAAGAATGAATGGGGCCATGTATTGTGACATTTTGAGTAAAAACCTCCTTCCATCAGCAAGGGCATTGAAGATGAAAGGTGGCTGGGTCTTTCAGCATGACAATGATCCCAAACACACTGCCCGGGCAACGAAGGAGTGGCTTCATAAGAAGCATTTCAAGGTCCTGGAGGGGCCTAGCCAGTCTCCAGATCTCAACCCCATAGAAAATCTTTGGAGGGAGTTGAAAATCTGTTTTGCCCAGCGACAGCCCCAAAACATCACAGCTCTAGAGGAGATCTGCATAGAGGAATGGGCCAAACTACCAACAACAGTGTGTAAAAACTTACAGGAGACTTACAGAAAACGTTTGACCTCTGTCATTGCCAACAAAGGGTATATAACAAAGTATTGAGATGAACTTTTGTTATTGACCAAATACTTATTTTCCACCATAATTTGCAAATAAATAATTTAAAAATCAGACAATGTGATTTTCTGGATTTTTTTTCTCATTCTGTCTCTCATAGTTGAAGTGTACCTATGATGAAAATTACAGGCCTCTCTCATCTTTTTAAGTGGGAGAACTTGCACAATTGGTGGCTGACTAAATACTTTTTTTACCTCACTATACATTTTTTTTAATCTATACACAAATGTTTTGCCTTTCATTTACATTTTTTTTTAAATCTTTACATAAGTGTTTTGCCTTTCAGTGGTTTTGCAACCACTGTAAATTAAAGCAAAGTTCTACCCAAAAGGGGACGCTCCGCTTGTTTGTCTCCCCCCCGCTGTCACATTTGCCAGTTTTCAGGGAGGAGGGGGAGCGGGTACCTGGTTTTGGGGTGAAGACACCACTGGATTCATGGACAGGTAAGTGTTCTAATAGTAACATTTTTTCTGAAGGAGCCTGGAGCTCCTCTTTAACCCTTGACCAGCATTCGTTCCATCACATATGGATGGAGAAGCATATCTACCAAGCCATTCACGCAGTACTGTATAGCCACATGTACAAGCTCCAAGTGGTGGTAAACTTTAAAGCGGAGGCCAACCCAAAGGGGGGGGGGGGGTGTTGTACCTGGTTTTGACAGGCTTCCACTTCCTGCTGAGTTTGCCACAGCAAACTCAGCCAGAAGTTCGGCCCTCGCTGCAGCCGGCCCATTGAGAAAACGCAGCGCAATTCGTGCATATCCAATAGGTTTCCCTTACCGGTTTCCTTTCCCTGCCTTACCCAAGTTGGCGTCGCCAGCACTCGAGAGCCGATTCAAGAAATCGGCTTGGGTGAGAACAACGCTGGACCCCTGGACAGGTGAGTGTCCTAAGAGTAAAAGTCAGCAGCTACAGTATTTGAAGCTGATGACTTTTCATTTTCTGGTGGGGGGGCTGGAGCTCTGCTTAAGAATGGTCAGGGTCTGGCAGAGGGCCATAAAAGCAATGGCTGGTTTCATGGCAGGGCCTGTCAAAGAAATACAAGACCTTAAAGGGGCTTCTAACCTTCTTTCCACTATGTCCTTGAACACAGGATTATCCTCCATAGGGACTGTTAAACTCTTGTTAAGGCAAGAAAAGGCTCGAACAGCCTGTCAAATTCTGCAGGAAACCCAGCTTGGTGGATATTGCTAAGCAAAGTGCTTAAAGCAGAACTCCGGGAAAAACCTTTTTTCCATGTCCTTGTTGCTGATCTCCTACCTTCACCAACTATGCCATCTATATTCTTTTGAGCTCTGTAGTTCCTCTGTAGTAGCCTGCTGAACTTGCTGAAAACCCGTTAATCTCCTGTGGTTTCCTGTTTGTAAAACCGCTGGCTGCAGAGGGGGTCTCACAGCCCCCAGTCTGTGCCACCCACAGGAGGTGTCGTCAGCTATTGCCAGCTAATTAAAGCAGCAATAAGCCCAAAAGCAAACATTTATTATATTGCAGCTTACCAATTCTTAGACATAATGGCTTCCCTTTTTAGACTTTCTTCTATATTTTTATCTGGTGATACAGCTCAAGCTCTCCATCAGAATGTATCAGTTTACATGGATGAGATAAACCATTTAAAGCGGTAGTAAACCACTGGATGTTTTTTTTTTTTTTTGTTCCCTTCAAGGTAAAGGCATAATGTGCTAGTATGCATCGCATACTAGCACATTATGGTAAACTTACCTTAAAAGTAAGCCCTTTCAGCGCCAAGATGTCAGAGCTGCAGGCATTCCCATCTTCACCAGTCTTCCTTCCAAGTTCGCGGACCCTGGCTGTGTGAGTGGCCGGAGCCCCGATGACATCACTCCTGTGCATGGGCAGTTTACGACACAGGGCTCTGAAGGAACAGCCCGGGTGGCCGTTCCTTCAGAGCGCATGCGTCAGTGATGTCACTGGCTGCATGTACAGTAAATATCTCCTAAACTGTGCACATTTAGAAGGATAGTTACATTATCTATAGGTAAGCCTTATTATAGGCTTACCTATAGGTAATTACCTATAAGTAAAAGTTAGAGATGGGAGTTAACTCCCACTTTAACACTGGCAGGAGTGATCAAAATTGTCAGCTTTTATTTAATAATGTAAAACCTTTATCCCAAAGAGCCCTTTCACACTGTCCCTACGCCAGCAATAGCGGTAAAGCGCCGCTATTTTTAGCGGCACTTTACCGCTGTTGTAGCGGCGCTTTGAACCCCCCACAAGGGGTTAAAAAGGGGTCAAAAGTGCTGGTGCTCACTGCTTCGGAAATGCTGCCCATTCATTTCAATGGGCGGGGTGGTGGAGGAGCGGTGTATACACCGATCCCACACTGCCCCAAAAATGCTGCTTGCAGGACTTTTTTTCCTGCCCTGCAAGCACACCGCCCCAGTGTGAAGGCACTGGGGAGGATTAGGAGTCAGTTTAGAGGTACTTTACAGGAGCAAAAATGCCTGTAAAAGCGTCTTCGGTGTGAAAGGGATAAAAAGTATAAAAAAAAACAAGTTTGTTCTAACTGATTATATAGTGCGAGGTGGAGTTTGTCTTCAATTTGATATCGTATCCAAATCTGCTAATACATTTACCCCCCCCCCCCCCCCGCCTTACAATGCCACTGTCTGCTGTGCCTACTGTTCTTATCCCTCCAGAGTTGTGTCTTACTAATACAGGAGATGTGTTACTGGTCAGATCAGGTGAACACAGAGGGAAAAAAGCCAAAGAAAAAGAAAATGTATGCAGCCACTACATCTAAAGATTGATTAGCTGCAATAGAATACATTTTTGGTTTTAAGTTTAAAACCACTTTAACCGCTTAAAGACCGCCACCGTCGGTTGACAGCGACAGTCTGGCTTGATATCGCGAACCGCTGTCACCTGACGGCAACCGTGCGAGCGAGTGCTGTGGGACTGTGTAGCGGGGGAGGAAATAAGCGATGGGGGTGGACTCGATGTCTGCCGGCCACCCGCGATCGCTACCCCGCAGTGACAGAACAGGGACCACTAATGTAAACAAGCGGATCCTTGTTCTGACAGGGGAGGAGGAGTGTGATCGTATGTTCCTTGTATATGGGAGCAGCGATCGCTCTCCTCCCCCAGTCGTCCCAGCCCCCATACAGTTAGTAACACATCCCAGGGAACACACTTAACCCTTTGATCGCCCCCTAGTGTTAACCCCTTCCCTGCCAGTGACATTTACGCATTTTCATAGCACTGATCGCTGTATAAAGGTCCATGGTCCCAAAAAAGTGTCCAACATGTCCGCCGCAATATCGCAGCCCCGCTAAAAATCGCAGATCGCTGCCATTACTAGTAAAAAATAATAAAAAAAATAAAAACACTATCAATTAATTCTCATTGTTTGTAAACGCGGCAACTTTTGTGCAAACCACTCAATATACGCCAATTGCGATTTTTTTTTTACCAAAAATATGTAGGAGAATATATATTGGTCTAAATTGATGAATACATTCGTTTTTTTATATATTTTTTTTGGATATGTATTATAGCAAAAAGTAAAAAATACTGGTTTTTTTTTTCAAAATTGTCGCTCTTTTTTTGTTTATAACGGTGATCAAAAGTGATGCAGAGGTGATAAAATACCAGCATAAGAAAGCTCTATTTGTGGAGAAAAAAGGGCGTCAATTTTGCTTAGGTACAACGATGCACGACTGCACAATTGTCAGTTAAAGCGACGCAGTGCCGAATCGTAAAAAGTGCTCTGGTCATTCAGGGGGAAATTCTTCCGGGGCTGAAGTGGTTAACAATCAATGACTTATCCCTGCTGACAGCAGGGATGAGTCATTGGTTGTTAGTGTGCCAACTTCTTACCAACCAATGACTCATCCCTGGTGGCTGACAACAGGAATAAGTCACCTGGCAGATGCTAAAGCGGATGTAGTTCATTTACATCAGTTTACCTCCGCTCAGGTCCGTTTAAACAGAACAGGCCTGAGACTTGGTTACATAAAAAAAAATATGGACTTCTACTGAAAGAATCTCACGTTTACATATAAAGCATTAACGACTTGCCAGCTGCCTAACTGAAAATATACGTCATTACTTTGACGTCAAATCCCAGTATCTTTTTCAGTCAGACGGCCGGCTTCCAGATTAAAGGGGTCCCAGCGGGAGATTCGCCATAAGATCACTTTTATAGGTGGTGGGAAAGATGCCCACGCCGATTCCCAGGGGTTCCCGAGCTTGCCGGAGCCATCAGTAAGCCAGGAACCGATCTGGTGTGGCCGATGGCGAGGCAGGAAGCCGCGTGAGGACAAGATAGCCCCCCACTCGGTTCTATGCCCTTGGAGGACCAGAGCGACGTCTGACATCACTTCAGCCTCTCAGGCAGATAAAAAGGGATTTTATTATAACTTACTGTAAAATCCTTTTCTCTGAGTTCACTGACAGACGCAGCCCTTCTTATAACACGTGGGTTTATGCTCATATTACTAGGAGTAGACTAGGCAAAGAAAAATAAAAGCATAGGTTGGCCCCTCCCAGGAGGCCGTCCTCATCTCAGCATATAACCCCCTGCTAGACAATAGCATATCAGTTCGTAACAAGCCGTACAAACCCAACAGAGGGGTGGGTGCTGCGTCTGTCAGTGAACTCAGAGAAAAGGATTTTACGGTAAGTTATAATAAAATCCCTTTTTCTCTTACGTTCAGACAGACGCAGCCCTTCTTATAACATGTGGGGACATCCCGAAGCTGTGTCAATCAAGAGGGGCGGGCAAACTAGAACAACTGTACTCAACAAAAAAAGCCCTCTCAGGCAGCGCCAGTTGCGCCTACACTGCCGCTTGCAAAACCTTGCGGCCAAAAGCAGCATCCGCAGATGCTGAAGCATCAACCTTGTAAAACTTAGTAAACGTGTGCACTGAGGCCCAAGTAGCCGCTTTGCACACCTGGGACACTGAGGCCTGGTGTCTAAAAGCCCAAGAAGTACTAACTGCCCTGGTGGAATGAGCCGTGACTGGAAAAGGGGGAACCTTGCCCCGAATCTCGTATGCATGAGTCACGGTCTTCCTGATCCAACGAGAAATGGTAGCTGACGAGGCCACCATGCCTTTGCGCGAACCTTCCGTCAGCACAAATAAAGAATCAGACTTCTGAAAAGAAGCTGTAGAAATCAAATGCACCCACAAGGTCCTCACCACATCCAAAGAATGTAGTTCAAATTCTTTGGGATGCGACGGGTGCGGGCACAATGAGGGAAGAACAAGATCCTCATTCAAATGAAAAGAAGAAACCACCTTCGGAAGGAAAGAATGGGAGGGTCGCAAAACCGCCTTGTCCTTATGAAGGACCAAGTAAGCTGACTTGCAGGATAATGCTGCCAACTCAGACACCCGCCTAGTGGATGTAACAGCCACCAAGAAAGCCACTTTCTGCGACAGCAACTGCAAGGGAATGTGCCTAATATTTTTATATGGTGGCTTCTGAAGCACAGAAAGCACCAGATTCAAATCCCACGGTGCCAGAGGCGACCGTATCCGAGGAGCCACATGACGTACGCCCTGTACAAAAGTATGGATCAACGAATGTGACGCCAAGGGTCATTGAAAAAGAACCGTCAGAGCCGAAATCTGACCCTTAAGCGTACTTAACGCCAGGTTCTTGTCCAGTCCCTGCTGCAAAAAAGTCAGCACCCTGGACACTGCATAAGAGCGGGGATTCTAACCACCCGCCTCACACCAGGCAATATAGGCCTTCCAAGCCCTATGATAAATCTTGCGTGCTTCAATCATAGTAGGGATCACGGAGTCAGAGACACCCTATCCCTCAACACCTGGGACTCAATAGCTAAGCCGTCAAAGCCAGCGAGGGTAAAGCAGAGTGCAAAATGGGTCCCTGAGATAGAAGGTCTTCGCGACGGGACATCTGCTACCAACCGTACCACATCGGCGTACCAAGGACGCCGAGGCCAATCCGGAGCTACCAGGATTGTCGGGATTCCCTCTGCTTCTATCCTGCGCAGAACCCGCAGCAGAAGCTTCAGAGGAGGAAAGACGTACAGCAGCCGATACCGACCCCAGGGTGCTACCAGTGCATCCGTGGCGACCGCCAACGGATCTCTTGATCTGCACACATAGGTCTGTACTTTGTGATTGAATCTGGAGGCCATGAGGTCTACCTCTGGTGTGCCCCACTTGAGGCAAATCTGGTGGAACACTTCTGGATGTAGGGACCATTCCCCCTGATCCAGAGTCCTGCGGCTGAGAAAGTCTGCCTGCCAGTTTTCCACGCCTAGAATGTAGATTGCGGAGAGCGCTGGCACGTGAAGCTCTGCCCATCGCAGGATCAGAGCCACTACCGCAGCTGCTGCAGAGCTTCTTGTTCCGCCCTGATGGTTCACATATGCCACAGCCGTGGCATTGTCCGACTGAACCCGGACAGGGAGGCCTCGCAGCCTTGTCGACCAACGGGATAGACAGAGTCTGATCGCTCTTAGTTCCAGTACATTTATCTGAAGGCAAGCTTCCTGAGCTGACCAACGGCCCTGGGCAGAGAACTGACCCAGGAACCCTCCCCAGCCCGATAGGCTGCCATCCGTCCTTACTATCGACCAATTGAGGGGGAGGAAACATTTTCCCGACTTTAGGGCTGGAGCCCGAATCCACCAAATCAGGGATCCTCGGGACTGATGATCCAACCTGATCAGTCTGTCTAGGAATAGGGGAGATTTGTCCCATTGCGACAAAATCGCTTTCTGCAGGAGCCGAGTGTGACTCTGGGCGTAAGGTATCGCTTCGAAAGTCGACACCATGAGCCCAACACTCGCATACAGAACCGTAAGGAGGACCACTGGCATGATAACAGGGTTCGCACTGCTGCATGTAGTGGCAGGAGCTTGTTCGGCGGTAAAAACACCCTTGCCTGCACCGTGTCCAGAATCAGACCCAGGTATTCCAGACGGCAGGATGGAGTCAACGTCGACTTCTTCAGGTTGATCAGCCAACCAAATTCTTTTAACGTGGACACCGTGATTATCACGTTCTCCTCCAGAGCTGCAGCCGACTTTGCTCTCAGGAGTAAATCGTCTAGGTACGCTACCACCGCGATACCTCTCTGTCTCAACAGCGCCAGCATCGGGGCCACCACCTTGGTAAACACTCGGGGAGCCGAAGCCAGACCGAAGGGAAGTGCCACAAACTGGTAATGCAGATCCCCCACTGCGAAGCGTAGAAAACGCTGGTGTCTGTGACAAACTGGAACGTGGAGATACGTGTCCTTGATATCCAGGGACGCCATGAATTCCCCTTGGTGCAGGGCGACCACGACCGACCGGATGGACTCCATCCTGAATCTTTTTGTCTTTACAAAGCAGTTTAGCACCTTTAGGTCCAGAACTGGCCTGACACCGCCCTTTTTGGGCACCACAAAGATTTGAGTAATACCCGTGAAACCTTTCCATCGCGGGTACCGGTACAATCACTCCCTGTTCGCCAAGCGCCTGAACGGCGCCTAGAAGCACCTCCCGACGCCCCTGAGGGAGCCTTAAGTTCGAAGGGAAGAACCTTTCTGGGGGTAGAGAGATGAACTCTATCCTGTACCCGGAGGACACCACCTCCAGCACCCACCGATCAGTGATGCGGGCAGTCCATCTGTCTGCGAACCCCAGTAACCGGCCCCCCACCCGTGAATCGGGCGGGGGCAACCCATCATGCGGAGGCTGACTTATCCTTCGTTTTTGCAGACTTACATTGCCAGGGCCTTTTACTGGGCCCAGCGGAAGCCTTACCGGACTTGAAGCCCTTACCCGCTGAGCCGGGCGCACGAAAAAACTTATTCTGGCCTGAAGAGACAGGGCCCTGCCTACGGCGAAAATCCCGCCGTTTTGGCTCCGGAAGAAAAGTACTCTTCCCTCCCGTGAAATCCTTAATGATTTCATCCAATTGTGGGCCAAACAGACGCCCTCCCTGAAAGGGGAGATCCGTAAGAGCTTTCTTCGACGCCTGGTCGCCTGACCAAGAGCGGAGCCACAACACCCGCCTGATAACAACCGCAAAAACAGACATTTTTGACAGCATGGGAAGCAGGTCCAATGCAGTATCGCATAGGTAGCGGAGAGACCCTCTTCCAAGTGTTGTGCTCATTGCACCTCAGCCTGCGCACACTCACAAGTCAAACAGGAGTGTAATGTGGTAGCGCACTCGAGAAGAGATTGCGCCGCCATAGCAGCTGCCAGAGCTGGACGCATGGATGACCCAGCCAACAAGAACAATGCTTTAGACACTGCTTCCGTGCGGCGATCGGCCGCCTCTTTAAAAGACGGAGACCCCTCCAAGGGAATGGTCATTGCCTTATTCAGACGGGCCATCGGTGGGTCCACTGCTGAAACTATCGTCAAAGGGGTATCGAACAGCAAAGCGTTTGGGCAAAGCAAAGGAATTTTGCGGCCGCAGCCATTCCTTGAACACCGCCTGCTCAAAAACCTGATCATAAGGGTAGGCCCTGGGGGACCTAGGGGGCTTAAGCGACCCACAAATATATGCGGCCTCATGCGACTCCCCTGCTTGGTCAAGCCGCATGGACTCGCGAATATCAGTTATCAGAGCAGCCACTATCGTTTTGTCATGCGATAATGAAGCCCCCTGATCATCTTCACCATCTGAGGGTATCAGTTCACCCTCTGATAACTCCACGGGGGTTCCCGTGAACACCGAGGTGCTCTCTGGTTCCGAATCCTCCCCCGAAGAATGACGGGGGGGCGGGCGTTTTTTGGGGCCCCCCGGAGTCGGGTCCGAACCCGCCCGGGGAAAGAATTCACCAAATACTGCCCTCAGCTGTTCCAAGGACACCAGGGACCCCGGCGTGGATTGTTGCTCCGCAGGTACCCCTGCCATAGCACTGCCGGCCTCTGACATCCCAGACTTCTGGCACCCCCACTGTGTGACCACCACCTCTACCCCACCAATCAGCCAGGGAGACCCGGAAGGATTGTACCCACCGCTACCAGCACCCAGGGAGAGCCAGCTATACATACTATTTTTGATGCCTCAGCGCTGTGACCGGAATGAGCAATGAAAAACACTCCACTTCAAGAGCCTGCACCGCCGCGTCTGTCAGCCACGCTGTCCAAGCTAAAATGGAAGTGCCTCTGCCGCTTTTATCACTTCCCCGTATTACCGAGAAAAACCACTGGGGGCCGCCAGAGGACAGGCTGAAACCGCATGGGCTACAGGAAAATGGCC
>BLSH010327072.1:758190-773404 GCA_018402905.1 Glandirana rugosa | reverse complement strand
TTCTTACTTTTTGCTAAAATACAAATCCAAAAAAATATATATAAAAACATTTTTTTCCATCGGTTTTGGCCGATTTATATTCTTCCTCATATTTTTGGTAAAAAAAAAAAATCGCAATCGGCGTTTATTGCTTGGTTTGCGCAAAAGTTGCCGCGTTTACGGATGATGAGAATTAATTTCTGGGGGTTTTAATTTTTTTCTACTAGTAGTGGCGGTGATCTGCGATTTTTAGCGGTACTGCGATATTGCAGCGGACATGTCGGACCATTTTGACACTTTTTTGGGACCATTGGCATTTATACAGCGATCAATGCTATAAAAATGCACCGATTACTGTGTAAATGCCATTGGCAGTGAAGGGGTTAACCTGCAGGGGGCGCTGTAAGAGTTAATTGTGTTCCCTGAGCGTGTTCTGTGTGTGGGCTGCCCTGACTGGGGAAAGGGGATGATCACAGCTTCCATGTAGAGGAAGGCTGTGATCATCGCCCTTCCCCTTCTATGAGAACGGAGGTCCGTGTTTAAATACACGGACCTCCGTTCTCTCGCTGCGGGGGGGGGGGCCATCGCGGGTAGCCGGCGGAGATCGAGTCCGCACTACCCGCTCCCTGCCCCCCCCGAACATAGTGAGCGTACGAGCGCGCCTCCGGCGGCGCGCGCGTGCTCACAATATTAGTTATCGCGGCCGCCGTCAGGTGACGGCGGTTTGCGATAATGAGCCACCTTGTCGCCATCACGCTGCGGCGGGCGGTCGGCAAGTGGTTAAAGGCAAAATGTCTTTTTATTTTTTTTTTAAAAGGTAAAGAGACCAGGGGTTTTTTTTCACAACAGATCTTTCAATAAAGAGGACCTGTCATGCTTATTTCTATTACAAGGGATGTTGACATTCCTTGTAATAGGAATAAAGGTGATAAAAAAAATTAGAAGGGACAGTGTAAAAATAAAAAAGTAAAAATAAATAAGAGAAAAAAAAATTTAAAGCGCCCCACGCCTCCAAGCTCTCGCGCAGAAGTGAGTCGCGTTTGCATATGTAAACAATGAGGAATCGTCGCGATCATTAGGGCGAATGCAATAATTTTAGCACTAGACCTCCTCTGCAACTCTAAACAGGTAACCTATAAAAAATTTTAAAGCGTCACCTACGGAGATTTTTATGTACCGTAGTTTTTCGGCACTGTTGCTGTATTGTCTTCCTTTATATTGTAAAGCTCTGCGCGAACTGTTGGCACTATATAAACCCTGTATTATAATAAAATAATTCTTATTAAATGAGCCTCACCATCTCTCTTCTGGAGTCTATGGGGCTGATTTACTAAAACTGGAATGTGCAAAATGTGGTGCAGCTGTGCATAGAAACCATCAGCTTCCATGTGTTTTTTGCCAAAGCTTAACTGAACAAGCAGAAGTTAATTGGACAGCTGCGCCAGATTTTGCATTCTCCAGTCTTAGTAAATCAACCCCTACATCTCTTAATGCAAGAAAGTATTTTGTTTTTTCTAGAAGCAGCAGCAAATTGGTATTGAGTGCTACTAGTAGGGGGCATTTGCATATGTGTAATGCGTTAAGTCATGCGTTCATGCACTGCATTAACCTTCCCGACCGCCTGCCGTGTTTTCACGGCGGCAGTGTGATTGCTGTACGCGAAACGCCGTAAAAAGACGGCGATCTGCGAATGGCCGCTAGGGGGCGCGCGTGCCCACCGCACTCCTGAGGAGTGTGCCCACGGTTCGGGCGGACCCGATGTCCGCCGGCGAGCTGCGGTGAGCGACCACAGGCAAAGAACGAGGAACCGCCGATGTAAACACGGCGGTTCCCCATTCTGACAGTGCAGGCATGGGTGATCTACTGATCCCTGTCACTGGGATCAGTTAGATCTCTCATGCCCATAGTAGCCCAACCCCCCCCCCCACAGTAAGAACACACCCAGAGAACACAGTTAACCCCTAGCTCCCCCCCCCCAGGTTAACCCCTTCACTGCCAATAACATTTATACAGTAATCAGTGGACATTTAAATTTCTGATCGCTGAATAAATGTCATTGGTCCCAAAATAGTGTCAAAAATGTCTGACATGTCCGCTGCAATATCGCAGTATCGCTAAAAATTGCAGATCGCCGCCATTACTAGTAAAAAAAAATAATAATAATAAAAACCCCAGAAATTAATTCTCATCGTCCGTAAACGCGGCCACTTTTGCGCAAACCAATCAATAAACACCAATTGTGATTTTTTTTTATCACAAATATGAGGAAGAATATAAATCGGCCAAAATCGGTGAAAAAAAATAATGTTTTTTTATATTTTTTTTTTTTGGATTTGAATTTTAGCAAAAAGTAAGAAATTTGGGTTTTTTATGCAAAATGGTCGCTCTTTTTTTGTTTATAGCGGTGATCAGAAATGACGCAGAGGCGATCAAATACCACCAAAAGAAAGCTCTATTTGTGGGAAAAGACGCAAATTTTGTTTGGGTGCAACGTCGCACGACCGCGCAATTGTCAGTTAAAGCGACGCAGTGCCAAATCGCAAAAAGTGCTCTGGTCCTAAAGCTGGAAAACCTTCAGGTTGGTAAGTGGTTAAGGCAGGCCATCGAAATACGTTTCTGACGCACAAACACATCCGAATTATGGCTTATGCCATAAACTTTTCCCAAAATGCACTATGGTGTGTTATCATGAACTGCAACATATGTGCATTACCTTAGTGCATTTCTGTTCCATACAAAATTAATGGAACCACAATGCACAACCAGCTCTTAAAGTTATATGAACCCCAACAATGCATATCTCTTATTTGCTCCATTTTAGTCAGTTAAATATGCCTTTAAAAGGATTTTGTTAGATCTGTTTCATAAGTGCAAAAAAACTTTTCGATCTGCCACAAATGTCAGCTGATAACTTTTTTTATTTTTCCTGAATTTAGATACACTTTAGGTCTATAAGCTAAACTGGTGCTATATGAAGGAGAAATGGCCTCAAATGGTGTTAAAAAAAGAGGAGAGCTGGCCTCGAATGGTGTTATATGAAGGAGGAGAGCTGGCCCTAGATGGTGCTATATGAATGAGGAGAGCTGGCCTTGAATGGTGTTATATGAAGGAGGAGAGCTGGCCTTGAATGGTGTTATATAAAGGAGGAGAGCTGGCCCTAGATGGTGCTATATGAATGAGGAGAGCTGGCCTTGAATGGTGTTATATGAAGGAGGAGAGCTGGCCCTAGATGGTGCTATATGAATGAGGAGAGCTGGCCTTGAATGGTGTTATATAAAGGAGGAGAGCTGGCCCTAGATGGTGCTATCTGAATGAGGAGAGCTGGCCTTGAATGGTGTTATATGAAGGAGGACAGCTGGCCCTAGATGGTGCTATATGAATGAGGAGAGATGGCCTTGAATGGTGTTATATGAAGGAGGAGAGCTGGCCCTAGATGGTGCTATATGAATGAGGAGAGCTGGCCTTGAATGGTGTTATATGAAGGAGGAGAGCTGGCCCTAGATGGTGCTATATGAAGGAGGAGAGCTGGCCTTGAATGGTGTTCTATGAAGGAGGAGAGCTGGCCCTAGATGGTGCTATATGAATGAGGAGAGCTGGCCTTGAATGGTGTTATATGAAGGAGGAGAGCTGGTCATGGTTGGTGCTATATGAAGGAGGAGAGCTGCTCATGGATGGTGCTATATGAAGGAGGAGAGCTGCTCATGGATGGTGCTATATGAAGGAGGAGATCTGGACTTGGATGGTGTTATGTGAAGGAAGAAAGCCAGCCTTGAATGGGTTTACCAGAGGGAGGAAAGCAGGCCTCGGATGGCACGATATGACAGGGGTGGTATGATGAAGGAACTGTTTCCAAAGAGGGATCTCAACTCAAAAAGTGAAAATGTTCTATGTTACAACATCTACGAATGTTACCTGGGCCTAATTAGTACCCTAGAAAAAGGTAGTCTGGCCTCAGATGGCAGAATATCAAGAAGGAAGGCAGGATTCAGATTGGGGGTGTGTTTTGAAGGAAGAGAAGGGCCAGTCTCATATTGGGGGTTTGATATGAAGAGGACAGCTGACCTCAGATGGTGCTAATAGGATGGAGGAGAGATGGCCTCAAATATACTAAAGAATTTATTAACTGGCCCTTGCTTGGATCCAGAATTAAAACAACAGAAATTCCCCGTAAACGGGGATGAGAAATGGACAGTAAAATCACGCAGCCCCCTGAATGATTTGCTCTCGTGTAGATGGCACAGAGCAGATGCCTTTTGGACATATCCACACATTTCACCAACCATCTCCTGTGATCTACAATGTGCTCAGTCCAGTTTTTCATCTGCTTACAGGGGCCAATACATTTTGAATGGCTGTCAGACATGCATGTAATATCCCATCAATCTTTAATCGCCAAGATCCTGCTATAAACATGCTGGTTGTATATGTTTATTCCTTTGGGTGGGAGAAGGTGACATCCCCAGCACCGGCTTATCTGGGAGGAAGGTACAATAAATGGAAAAATCAAGCTTGTTTCCAGTCTGTCACAAGCTAAATTGGGCCATTCAATACCTAAGATCATCTTCATGCCCCCGTTCTTCCACAAATCTCAAGCAGTACTATGAAAACTGCAATATAATATAATCCTAAAACAGTGTATGGCAGACCATGGCAGCTGTCTCTTCAATATTTGCATGTACTACAACTTTGGCTAAATGCGCAATATAACCTTTCCTTAACCCTTACTAATTTAACAACTTGTTGTTTGTAGTCATACCATACCTAGCAAATATAAAATCAACGGCCATGAGATGATTGAACTACTTGTTGAGAAACTCTCAGTAGCAAAGGGATTTAGGTCTGAGCAGCCCTCAGCTTACCGTACTTCAAATATGTAATCAATCCAGACAGGACAGTCCTGCGTTACAAGTCGGATCATGATAAATGCCGGTACACAGATAAAGTGGTATTTTCCGAATAGTAAATCTACAGATACTGATTCAAGTAATAATAATTTCCTCTACCTGTTAATACAACTAACCGACATCAAGTACTTACCTGTCGCTGACCACCAGGCTGAGGCCACTATACTCAGATGTGGAGACTTTGATTACAACACACCAAACAATTGCTGGCTGTAATGCAATGTACAAAGATAAAGCAACAATTTCATGACGTAGATTAGTAGAAGAGTAACCAAGGTATTTATGACACCTGGCATTTGAGCACTACATCAGCTTATAAATTGTCCTGAAGATAAAAATAACCAGCAGATCACCATTAATCCAGCTAGAAGTACATGCCTAGAGTATTTCTCCGTACTATATACAGTATAAGAATATTTGCATATACAGATGGATTTCAGCTCACATTTTGCTAAGAGACCTCACCCTCAGAACATAATACAGACAATATTCAACACTAGACATGTAATATAATCATGTGTACTGTGATGTAATGCGAGGCGATCGATGGATGCTATGTGTCGCCTTGCATGCGTTCATTTGGAGTGGACTAAGGTGGAATGCGGTCCAGGTTTTACCAGCCACCTTGGCAGGGTTGGTTCCGTACCAGATTTTGTGGTCCACCCGAGTCCACCATCAGCTGGTTTAAATAACCAAGAAGAGAGAAAAGTTTTGCTCTGGCCCGGGACTCAGGAGCCATCAGCCTGAGAGAGCTGACGTATGAAAGTTTGAAACAAAAGGTTTGCACTGTCTATGTTTTCTGGGAGAAGCCCTACACTGCTCAGTTAGGAAAACTGAAATGTTTACCTAGTGCCTTGATAGCGAGGATTTATTTTCTGTTTTGTTTATTTTGATTTCTACATGCAACCTTTTAAATAAACCTGGCTACAAGTCAGATTTTAAGGAAAACTGCAGTTTGGACTGCCTTTTTCCAGGGAAGGTGATCCCCCATTGAGCTAACCCCTCCACAGTACACACAGATCACCTCATCACAACAGCCCACAAGGAAACATACCAGACACAAGTCTCTGCTATACTGTATGAAAAGAGAGGACTATCTAGACACATGTGTCAAGCACAAGGCCAGAGGGCCGCATCAGGCCATTTCAATTGGCCCTCGCACCTTTCCTGCAGCTGCGGCACCCCTCTTGTCCCAATCTCCCATCTTGTGTCAGCAGTCAGCAGCAGAGAGGACAGAACTCTTCCACCAGATCCTGCGCATCTCCATGCAGCCATGGAGAGGCTCGTTTCAGCAGTCTGCAGCAGAGAAGACACTTGAAGATCCTGTGCCTCTCTGTGCAGCCGCAGCACCCCCTTGTCTTCGCCTCTCCTGGTCTCAGCATTTGACAGACCCTGGCTGTTGACTCCAGCCCTCTTCTGGTGCTTCTCCAGACCCACTTTCTGCCTCCCAGCTCTGCCCCTAGCTTCTTCTCGGCAGCAGCATAAGGAAAGGGGGGGTGAACTGTGATGTAAGCAAGGGTGGGAGACTCTTGACATCTGCTTATAATTATTGTGGAAATAATACAATTCTATGCCAGTTGAAAAGAAGGGTCACACGCCACTGATATCATCCATAAAAAAAACTATATTGGAGAGTGCTTTGCTACAATGTAAAATAGTGAGCGTACAGCTTGTGTAACAGTGTAAATTTGCTGTCCCCTCAAAATAATTTAACACACAGCCATTAATGTCTAAACCACTGGCAACAGAAATGAGTACACCCCCAAGTGAAAATGTCCAAATTGGGGCCAAAGTGTCAATATTTTGTTTGGCCACCATTATTTTCCAGCACTGCCTTAACCTTCTTGGGCATGGAGTTCACCAGAGCTTCACGGGTTGCCAATGGAGTCCTCTTCTACTCTGTTACCTCCGTTTGAGGATGCCCCACAGATGCTCAATGGGGTTTAGGTCTGGAGACATGCTTGGCCAGTCCAGCACCTTTACCCTCAGCTTCTTTAGCAAGGCAGTGGTCGTCTTGGAGGTGTGTTTGGGGTCGTAATCATGTTGGAATACTGCCCTGTGGCCCAGTCTCCGAAGGGAGGGGATCATGGTCTGCTTCAGTAGATGTTGGCATTTATGGTTTCCTCAATGAATTGTAGCATCCCAGTGCCGGCAGCACTCATGCAGCCCCAGACCATGACAATCCCACCACCATGCTTGACTGTAGGCAAGACACACTTGTCTTTGTACTCCTCACCTGGTTGCCGCCACACATGCTTGACACCATCTAAACCAAATAAGTTTATTTTGGTCTCATCAGACAACAGGACATGGTTCCAGTAATCCATGTCCTTCGTCTGCTTGTCTTCAGCAAACTGTTTGCAGGCTTTCTTGTGCATCATCTTTAGAAGAGGCTTCCTTCTGGGAAGACAGCCATGCAGACCAATTTGATTCAGTGTGTGGCGTATGGTCTGAGCACTGATAGGCTGACCCCCCCACCCCTTCAACCTCTGTAGCAATGCTGGCAGCACTCATATGTCTACTTCCCAAAGACAACCTTTGGATATGACGCTGAGCACGGGTACTCAACTTCTTTGGTCAACCATGGCGAGGCCTGTTCTGAGTGGAACCTGTCCTGTTAAACTTCTGTATGGTCTTGGCCACTGTGCCGCAGCTCAGTTTCAGGGTCTTGGCAATCTTCTTATAGCTTAGGCCATTTTTATGTAGAGCAACAATTCTTTTTTTCAGATCTTCAGTGTTCTTTGCCATGAGGTGCCATGTTGAACTTCTAATATCCAGTATGAGAGAGTGAGAGTGATAACACCAAATTTAACACACGTGCTCCCCATTCACACCTGAGACCTTGTAACACCAACGAGTTGGGGGGGTGGCTAATTGGGCCCAATTTGGACATTTTCACTTAGGGGTGTACTCACTTTTGTTGCCAGCAGTTTAGACCTTAATGGCTGTGTGTTGAGTTATATTGAGGGGTCAGCAAATTTACACTGTTATACAAGCTGTACACTCGCTACTTCACATTGTAGCAAAGTGTAATTTCTTCAGTGTTGTCATGTGAAAAGATATAATAAAATATTTACATAAATGTGTGGGGTGTACTCACTTTTGTGCAGGGCCGTCTTTAAGGCAGGGCAAAAGGGGAAGCTGCCCTGGGCCCTGTCATTGTTGTGGGGCCCAAAGCAGCTGCCTCATACTTGCCAACTATCATGGTTTAAATTCCCTTGTTCCTTGAAGTTTTAGACCTGTGCTGTGTCCCAATATCTAAGTGCTGCTACTAAAGCTGCCCAACTCTGCCCTATTGTTGTGTACAGATGACTCACCTGCAGACCCTATGTTTACATGTAAATAACCGGCATTGATATGTAAATAACGGCAGCATTCATATGTAAATAGTGGCGGCCAGCTGCACTGATATGTAAACAAACATGGCATTCATATGTATAGCATGCCCCCCTGAGGTCATATTCACCATTACCTATACTGGATGCTGCCCACTGGGGAGACAAAGCTATGCTTGAATGTCCACAGCACGTCAGCAGATGCATGAGGGTGTCATTGATAATTTATGCAAACTGCTGTGTATCTGTTAAAGGGCAGCACATTTCTGTGGTGTCAGGAAAGCGACTTTGTGCTCCGCAGTCCATGGTGTGCAGGCAGTGAGGAGATGATGTGCTGTAACCTCTAGCAACCAATCTGTGGGCAGTAATGATCTGCAGTAACCTCTAGCAACCAGACAGTAGGCGGCAATGATATGCTGTAACCTCTGGCAACCAATCGAAATCACTGCTGTTCTGATTCAGTAAATTGATTTTGAGTCTAGTTACTATTTATTTTATGTCTCAGAGCAGGTGGAGAGTGAAATTGGAAGGGGGGGGGAAAAAAAAAATATTTGCCCAGGGTCCAATCAATACTAAAGACGGCCCTGCTTTTGTGAGATACTGTAGGTTCCACAATGCAGGATAACCAGACAAGACTATGCACAGAAGTAACCAGAAATCACTACCTCCCTAGATGAGCCCACAGGACAGGATAACCAGACAGGATATGGTGGCATGCTCAGAATGAATCAGAAATCCCTCTACCTCCCTAGATGAGCCCACGGGACAGGATAACCAGCCTGGCTAAGGCAAGATGCACAGAATATACCAGAAATCCCTCTACCTAGATACGTTATTCTCTGTAAACGTATCAGATCAAGTACTAACGTCCGCAAATATAGCAGGTATACAAAACACACAATCCACTGACAGCATATAACAGAAAAAACCCACTGAAAATGTACATATGAATAAAATATGTAAAAAAGAATTTACACATAACCTGTTGGCTGCACAACGTGGTGTTGGAGGTAATCCACAACGCTTGCTGCATACAGGATGTGATCATCTGATGGAAATGGAGCCTACATGGGAGTGAGCAAGTTTCACCGAGCCATTTATGACTGCAAACACACCTAGATAAGAACAGAATACCATATAGATGCAGAAAAAAGTTCTAAGTCAGGAGATAACACAGCTATAAAGGGCGACTTTGTACTCCTCCATTGCAACAAATGAAAACTGAGGGACAACCCAATTGTGACTAACCACAGATAACTCAACAATTCAAAAAATGTCTTAAAAGACACAATAAAACATCTGTATTTACAATTCCAGAAATATGTAAATAATGACAATAAGTAACCAAAGATTCAGCATCCAGGAAAAAAATATTCAGCTGGCAGAAATTTGGCAAAAGATGAATTCCACTTTTCACATTACAGTCTTTCCCATCAGGACTGATCTTTTCTCAGTCCCCCAAGTAGAATAGCAGTTAGAAGCATGCTATGTCCATAGATTTCAATGGACTGTCACAGGTGTATATCTAGTCTTCCAGCAGGGCACACCCTGTGGCACGTGCACTCAGCTCAGGGAAAGAGACAGGAGGGGGAAGGAGAAGAGGCTGAAATATAGCGCATCCTGAAAGTATTCACACCGCTTCACTTTTTCCACATTTTATGTTACAGTTTTATGCCAAAATGGATTAAATGTATTATTTAAAAATTCTACAAACAGTATCCCATGACAACGTGAAAGAAGTTTGTTTGAAATCTTAATTATTAAAAAAGAAAAAAAAAAATCACATGTGCATAAGTATTCACAGCCTTTGCCATGACACTCAAAATTGAGCCCAGGTGCATCCTGTATCCACTGATCTTTCTTGAGAGGTTTCTACAACTTGATTGGAGCCCACCTGTGGTAAATTCAGTTGACTGAACATGATTTGGAAAGGCACACACCTGTCTATATAAGGTCCCACAGTTAACAGTGCATGTCAGAGCACAAACCAAGACATGAAGTCTAAGGAATTGTCTGTAGACCTCTGAGACAGGATTGTATCGAGGCACAGATTTGGGGAAGGGTACAGAAAAATTTCTGCATTGAAGGTCCCCATGTGCACAGTGGCCTCCACCATCTGTAAATGGAAGAAGTTTGGAACCACCAGGATTCTTCCTAGAGCGCCTGCCCAAATTGAGCTTTTGGAGGAGAAGTGCCTTAGTCAGGGAGGTGAGTAAGAACCCGAAGGTCACTCTGACGGAGCTGCAGCGTTTCTCTGTGTAGAGAGGAGAACTTTAAAGAACATCCATCTCTGCAGCACTCCACCAATTAGGCCTGTATGGTAGAGCGGCCAGATTGAAGCCACTCCTCAGCGAAAGGCACATGACAGCCTGCCTAGAGCTTGCCAAAAGGCACCTGAAGGAATCTCAAGACCATCAGAAAAAAAATTCTCTGGTATGATGAAATGAAGATTGAACTCTTTGGCCTGAATGGCAAGTGTCATGTTTGGAGCAAACCAGGCACCGCCCATCACCTGGCCAATACCAACCCTACAGTGAAGCATGGTGGTGGTGGCAGCATCATGCTGTGGCAATGTTTTTCAGCAGCAAGAACTGGGAGATTAGTCAGGATTAAGGGAAGATGAATTCAGCAATGTACAGAGACATCCTTGATAAAAACCTGCCCCAGAGCACTCTGGACCTCAGACTGGGGCGAAAGTTCATCTTCCAACAGGACAACAACCCCAAGCACACAGCCAAGATAACAAAGAAGTGGCTACGAGACAACTCTGTGCATGTCCTTGAGTGGCCCAGCCAGAGCCCAGACTTGAACCTGATTGAACATCTCTGGAAATATCTGAAAATGGCTGTGCACCGTCGCTCCCCATTCAACCTGATGGCGCTTGAGAGGTCCTGCAAAGAATAATGGGAGAAACTGCCCAAAAATAGGTGCCAAGCTTTTAGCATCATGCTAAAAAAGACTTGAGGCTGTAATTGGTGCCAAAGGTGCTTTAACAAAGTATTGAGCAAAGGCTGTGAATAATTATGTACATGTGATTTTTTTTTTATTATTGTTTTTAATAAATTTGCAAAGATCTCAAACTTCTTTCATGTTGTCGTTATGGGGTATTGTTTGTAAAATTTTGAGAAAAATAATTAATTTAATCCATTTTGGAATAACAAAATGTGGAAAAATAAAGCTCTGTGAATACTTTCCAGGTGCACTGTAAGGGAAAGGGACATTCGTAATTGGCAATAATTCAATAACCTGCCCAATAATTAGTTCCTCCTGCGAGCAGTTGGCAGAAAGTGGTGTATGGGATTTACACACAAGACTGTAAGTCAGTCCTGGTTTCTGTGGGATATCCAATCATGGTAGGGGTTATAGTGAAGAATATCTATGCGTAACTTTAGAGCGAGTGTCCCCAGCAGTTTTTTGCTGCTCTGCATGTTTGATAGATTGTAAAACATAACGGCAGACTTCTGATCTCTTATGAAATTTAGCATCCCCAAACCCCAATGCACATTGTACTGTAAAATTGGGGGGGGGGGGGGTGCCTGCAAAAATGACTGTTTATATCCACTGCAACGACCGGCTTCCTATAATCTAGGGCTGGTAGCTCAGTTTTCATTAGATATTAGTGAATTACCTCTGTGTAAAAGGTATGCCAAGGATGCCATTTTTCACCACTCTGTTGGACTTCACTGAGCTGCCATCAGTCATGGTGACTGTTCATCTATCTGCATTGTTACCACCTTTAAGAGTCAGTAGGAGCCCCAAAATAATGGCTACAAAATGTCATTTTGTTGCAGGGCAAAAAAAAAAAAATCTGTAGCACTTTTTTTTTTTTTTTATTCTACAGGTCATGTGCTTTCAGAAAATGTATGGTTTGTAGGTCCTAAAAAAGCTGTACATGAAAAATGATAACCTTCAGATTTGTAGAGCACTTTTGCTTATTGACAGTTTTGTGTAACCTTTGCTCCTCACCGTTTTGCAAAAAGGTGCAATTTTAAATGTACAAATTTGTGTTATTACCTCATTAGTGTTTTAGCTTTTATACTTAGTAGGAATTTAGCAGAAATGTTGTGTTTTGTTGTGATAGTGTCCACTAATAAAGACATTAGTGTATTTTTTGCAAAAGCACTATTTTGATAAACATTTATGGAGCCTAAAAAATCTGGAGCATCTTTTCTTTTATTCTACAGTTTATGTGCATCCAGAAAATATACGGTTGGGGGGGGGGGGGGGGGTTTAACAAATGCTGAAAGTTGTAAAAGCTAAAAAATAAAAAACAATGGAAAAATTGCAAAAATGTTCTGGCCATCTGAGTTTAAAAGTGCAGCGCAGGGCCTGGCAGCGAAAGGCTTAATCTTTCCAATGCCCTACTCTTTTGTGTATTCAGGGACCCCACCTGGAAGGGGGTGTCAGCTGAGTTCTTGTTTTGAGAAGCAAGTGCAGGAGGTAAACTGGCGGGGTTTCAGGGATTTTTTACATGTACAGTATCTCACAAAAGTGAGTACACCCCTTACATTTTTGTAAATATTTTATTCTATCTCTTCATATGACAACACTGAAGAAATGACACTTTGCTACAATGTAAAGTAGTGAGTGTACAGCTTGTATAACAGTGTAAATGTGTTGTCCCCTCAAAATAACTCAACACACAGCCATTAATGTCTAAACCGCTGGCTCCGCGTCATATCCAGAGGTTGCCTTTGGGAAATAGACTTATGAGTGCTGCCAGCATTGCTGCGGAGGTTGAAGGGGTGGGGGGGGGGTCAGCCTGTCAGTGCTTAGACCATACGCCACACACTGCATCAAATTGGTCTGCATGGCTGTCCTCCCAGATGGAAGCCTCTTCTAAAGATGATGCACAAGAAAGACTGCAAACAGTTTGTCGAAGACAAGTAGACCAAGGACATGAATTACTGACACCATGTCCTGTGGTCTGATGACACCAAAATAAACTAATTTGGTTCAGATGCTGTCAAGCATATGTGGCGGCAACCAGGTGGGGAGTACAAAGACAAGTGTGTCTTGCCTACGGTTAAGCATGGTGGTGGGATTGTCATGGTCTGGGGCTGCATGAGTGCTGCTGGCACTGGGGAGCTACAGTTCATTGAGGGAACCATGAATGCCAACATGTACTGTGACATACTGAAGCAGAGCATGATCCCCTCCCTTCGGAGACTGGGCCACAGGGCAGTATTCAAACATGATAACGACCCCAAACACACCTCCAAGAGGACCACTGCCTTGTTAAAGAAGCTGAGGGTAAAGGTGATGGACTGGCCAAGCATGTCTCCAGACCTAAACCCTATTGAGCATCTGTGGGGCATCCTCAAACGGAAGGTGGAGGAGCGCAAGGTCTCTAACATCCACCAGCTCCGTGATGTTGTCATGGAGGAGTGGAAGAGGACTCCAGTGGCAACCTGTGAAGCTCTGGTGAAGTCAATGCCCAAGAGGGTTAAGGCAGTGCTGGAAAATAATGGTGGCCACACAAAATATTGGCACTTTGGGCCCAAGTTGAACATTTTCACTTAGGGGTGTACTCACTTTTGTTGCCAGCGGTTTAGACATTAATGGCTGTGTATTGACTTATTTTGAGGGGACAACAAATTTACACTGTTATACAAGCTGTACACTCACTACTTTACATTGTAGCAAAGTGTCATTTCCTTAGTGTTGTCACATGAAAAGATATAATAAAATATTTACAAAAATGTGAGGGGTGTACTCACTTTTGTGAGATACTGTATATCTACAGTATGCAGCAAAAGTTAATTCTACTGCTCTGTGCAGTTGGCCAGGGTATAGAGATGTGTTTTTATATTATTCTGCTATTTTAAGAGGGTAATGCCTGCCTCACACAGCCTGGGGGGGTCTGAAAAACTGGAACACAAAAATACACAAAGAGTGCGTGGCCTACCACATTATCCTCAGTAAACGTTATTGTTTTAAAAACAAATAGGTATCATACTCACAAAGACAGGCTTGAACACAGGCATATCATATTAGACCACCATCAACATCCGTATGTTGAACTTTCCCCATGCAGTGGGGCTGTTTTGTAGTGGCATTGGCTAACACGTTTCAAGGAGTTCCTCTTCTTCAGAGCCACTGGATATTGATGGTGGTCTAATATGATATGCCTGTGTTCAAGCCTGTCTTTGTGAGTATGTACCTATTGATTTTTAAAACAATACATTTTACTGAGGATAATGCACTAGGCCACATGCCCTTTGTGTATTTTTGTGTTCCATATCTACAGTATGCCAAGCTTAGTCTCTGGTGAGCTCATGTGACGCAGTATGTGTGTACAGAGTGGGGGTCTGCAACCCATCAATTGCAATCTACCCATCATGGTCAGGTGACGGGTAAATCGCATTCACTTCCCTGCCTTGCCAACCTTCAGTGTTTGCCCCCTACCTGCAGAGCAGCACAGTGAGTGTACTGCACTGACCACCTCCCCAGTCCATCCCAGGCGCTTGCGCATCATGTGAGATGGACTGGAGAGGAAGGTCAGTGGGAATTAGCACACCAAACAAATAGATCTGCAGCAAATTCCCCCCCCCCCCTCATACTTTACCCTCCAGAACCCTCAGTACAGTGCCTTCCTGACCCCTAAATAGATCTGCTTCTGGACCATAGACTGCAGCATCTCCTGGTACTTTGCCCTCTAGATCCCCCCAGTTCTATGCCCTGGTGCTTCCAATACTTTTCCCTCCTGACCCTCCTGTATTGTGCCCTCTTGAACAACAACTTTTTGGTTGGGTTTCTCTCCTTACTATGATAAATATTAGTGGTGTACCGAATGGAAATTTTGGTGCCGAAACGAAAATGCCGGATGCACTTTGCCGAAAACGACAGTTTTTAAAAAATACATTTTTATATATAATCGTATTATGTTCAACTTTTTAATGAAGATCAATTTAAAATATGAATTTACTGCTGGCCATTATTGGCAACATTAGTGGAAAAAAAAGGTCAAGAAAAATGCAATCTGCAATCTCTGAC
>BLSH010327072.1:742232-758180 GCA_018402905.1 Glandirana rugosa | reverse complement strand
AAATTCCCCCCCCCCCCCCCCTCATACTTTACCCTCCAGAACCCTCAGTACAGTGCCTTCCTGACCCCTAAATAGATCTGCTTCTGGACCATAGACTGCAGCATCTCCTGGTACTTTGCCCTCTAGATCCCCCCAGTTCTATGCCCTGGTGCTTCCAATACTTTTCCCTCCTGACCCTCCTGTATTGTGCCCTCTTGAACAACAACTTTTTGGTTGGGTTTCTCTCCTTACTATGATAAATATTAGTGGTGTACCGAATGGAAATTTTGGTGCCGAAACGAAAATGCCGGATGCACTTTGCCGAAAACGACAGTTTTTAAAAAATACATTTTTATATATAATCGTATTATGTTCAACTTTTTAATGAAGATCAATTTAAAATATGAATTTACTGCTGGCCATTATTGGCAACATTAGTGGAAAAAAAAGGTCAAGAAAAATGCAATCTGCAATCTCTGACCATCTCTTATATCATGTCATCAGTCTCTGACCATCTCTTATATCATGTCTGCAATCTCTTACTGAAACACACTGCTAATAGTTTTAGCAAAATTTCCATTCAGTGCACCTCAAGCAGACATGATAAAGGAGATGGTCAGAGACTGTGGACATGATACAAGAGATCAATGCAGCCTCACCGGCGTCCATCAAATGCAGCCTAACCAGTGCCCATCACATGCAGCCTGCCAGTGCCCATCACATGCAGCCTGCCAGTGCCCATCAGAGCCCACACAGGGGAGGCTGCCTGGGGTGAATGAGCCCCCCACAGGGGAGGCACAAAGGGTGTAGACGGAGAGGAGGGAGCCATGCCCCCCAGATAGGCTCAGCCTTCATACCTGTCTTGTGCGTGTCATACACTGGGATGGGGAGTGTCGCCAGTTGGACAGTAGCGCTGCCTCCTCCTCCTGGCTCTCATAGAGCCCCAGCCGGCTATCCTCTCCACACCCCAGACCCCCTTCACAGTTCTGGCACCCGAGTAAATATCAGCCGAAACCCCGCTGTTTCTGGTTACTTGCTCCGCCCCCAGAAATCTTGTAGTGTCACAGAGCTGGATTTGAATTGCCCAGATGGCAGTAACAATGTCCCACCTCCTATGATCACGTCACACTGATTCAATGTCCCGCCATTGGATCTGTGTGCCATCTATCACAGGAGGCGGGACATTGTTACTGCGGCCCGTGCAATTCAGCTCCGTGACACACGGAGATCGCTGGGTTGTGAGAGGGAGGAGGAGGGAGGGAAGGACTGGGGCACACCAGGATGACACCTCCGCAATGGGCGGCACCCGGGGCAGACCCCCCCCCCTTTTCGGTTTTGGCATTTTTTTTCTTTCGGATGCATGGCAAAAACAGTTTTCGCCCAATAATTTTCAGCGCACCACTAACAAGTATTCCTATATATACACACACACACAGTATTTTAATAAATTGTATATATCTATATACACACATATACATAGTGGATATAACAAGTCACACCCGTTAATATGTCAGGTTTCTGTGATGTAAAAAAATGACAAAGAAATAATTTCAGAACTTTTTCCACCTTTAACCTGTACACGTTGAAAGACAAACTGAAATCTTTTCATTTGGGGAAGTAAAAATAAAAATAATATGGTTGCATAAGTCTTTAGATTTATTACAGCACTCAGTCTTTTGGGGTAGGAGTCTATTAGCATGGCACATCTTGATTTAGCAATATCTGCCACTCTTTTTTGCAAAAACACTTCAAATCTGTCAAATTGCGAGGGCATCTCCAGTGCACAGCCCTCTTCAGATTATCCCACAGATTTTCAATCAGATTCAGGTCTGGGTTCTGGCTGGGCCATTCCAAAACGTTAATCTTCTTCTGGTGAAGCCATTCCTTTGTTGAACTGGATGTATGCTTTGGGTTGTTGTCGTGCTGAAAGATTCCTCTTCGTGTTCAGCTTTCTAGCAGAAGCCTGAAGGTTTTGTGCCAATATTGACTGGTATTTGGAACTGTTCATAATTCCCTCTACCTTGACTAAGGCCCCTGCTCCAGTTGAAGAAAAACATGCTGCCACCACCATGCTCCACTGTGGGTATGATGATGTTTTTTTTTTTTACAAAAGAATTTTATTAATATTCATTCCAACATTAAAGCTCAACAGTTTTATAGTTACACCACAAATGGACATAAAATACAAAAAAAGAAAAAAGAAAATAAATAGAAATGCTCAAGTCTTAGAAAATTCCAAGGTTGGCTATACGCAAGATCTGAAAGATAAGTGTCACAGTCTGGAACCTTGGTGCTCTAGGAAACACTGCACAAAGTGTTGAACATTTTGAAAACGTCCATGCATAAAAGTTGAATGCAGCCTGCTACAAAACCATATATTCAATACGTTTATTTAAGCGAGTGTGTACTGTATAACAATGCTAGAAAATTAGCCATGTAACCATCCCACCCAGGCATATGGCTGGTGGCCTGATTAACTAAAATGAAAAATGAGAAATGAAAACAAAAGAAAGAAAGGAGAAGGGAAAGAGAGGAGACCAGAAATAGAAAAGGAAAGAGAAATAAAAAAAAGGAGGGGGGAGTCCACGGGTGGGGATCAGGAGCATTTTAAAGGGAGCGAAGCATAGTGTCAAATCTGTTGGGTCGACTGTAAGCAACCCATGGTTGCCAAACCAGAAAAAAATTTGTCATGGGCGTCTGAAAGGATAGCTGTCACTGTCAGCTTTTAATACACCATAATATCATTCATACGATTTTTACCCTCCTCAAAACTAAGTACAGGTGTCTTCCATGCCCTTGCTATAGTTAACTTGGTTGCAGTAAAGAGATGTAGCGCTAGCTGACGCTCTGGGTGAAGCAATTCTGCAATCGGTTTGCAAAGAAGAGCTTCATATGGGTCCCTTTTGAGGTTGGCATGAAATAAGTTGCAGAGAAGAGTGTAGACTCTGACCCATAATCTACATACCTATGGACATGTCCACCAAATGTGCACCATAGTGCCCTGCTGGGAACATCCTCGGAAGCAGAGGAGAGTAGGCTGGAATAAAACAAGCCAACCTAGCCGGTGTATAATACCACCTGTAAAGTATCTTGTAAGCATTTTCTAGAAGAACATTTTTTAAGCACTTATATAGTGCTATAGTCATGATCTGCCAGTCCTCCAGATCTAGCTTCCTCCCCAACTCCGCCTCCCACTGAAGGTGATAAGGCCCCAACTGGGTTTTTTTTTAGAGATTATTGATGAGTAAATTAATGATATCATGCCTGAGGATTGAGGTTGTGCCCAACAGAGGGTTTCAAAGGGGGTCGGTGTATGGGGTAGGCCGAGACTTTGTAAGCTGTTGGAGAAAGTGCAGAAGCTGTAGGTAGCTATTATGTTCTCGTAGGGGAATATAATGAGAGGAACATAGAGCATCAAATGTCATTATCCTAGTGGGGGTAAACAAAGAGTGGATAACAACAAAGCCATTAGTGGTCCACCAAGAGAACTGCTGTGGATTGTCACACCCCGGTGGGAATAATGGGGAATGCAGGAGTCGGAGTAAGGGGGGATGAGTTTAAATCAGGCCAGCAGAGAATTCAATCAAATCCCACAAACAAAGGGAATAAGCCAAGCACAGTCCGATCCTGGTAGGACAATGTATAGGGGGGAGCCAGGGCAAAGAGGAGACTGGTATCGGATAGGAGTCGACTAAATCAATAATGGCTGTTAACGGCATTTGATGTTTCTCGTGAAGTCGAGATAGTGGGGCTATAGTCGCTGCTGTATAATAATCTTGCAAGTTGGGGACCGAAAAACCACTATTGATCTTACAGCTTATAAGACTTGCTGATTAATTCTGGGTCGGGTGGAGCCCGAGATAAACTTCAGGAGTTTGCGTTGATGTATACGCAAAACATGCAAAGGGACAAGGACTGGCAAGTCTCGAAAAAAATAAAGCAATTTTGGAATGTATGTCATACGAACTGCCACAATCCTACCAAAGCAAGATAGCGGAAGAGGAGTCCAGGAGGACAACATATCCGTCAGCTTCCTGAATAAAGGAGGGAAGTTGGCCTGATAGAGTCCTGCATATATCGAAGTGAGCCGGATCCCCAGATAAGGCAAAGAAGGTAGCCACTAAAAGGGGAAAGCACTTTTTAAAGTCATGAGTTCCGTGGGTGGAAGGTTAATTGACATAGCTTTCAATTTGGTAGGGTTGACGGTTAGACCTGAGAAAGACGCGAAAGTATCCAAAAAGGAAAAGCAAGTTAGGTAGGGCGATTCTAGGGTTAGTTAGTGTCATCAGGATATCGTCCGCGAACAATGAGATCTTGTGAGAGCAATCCGCTACCTCGACACCCATTATGTCTGGATGAGCGAACTGACTCCGCCAAAGGTTCCAAGGCCAGGATAAATAAGAGTGGAGAGAGGACAGCCTTGATTGGTTCCCCTCCTGATGGGGAAAAGAGACGATTCAAAACCATAGTTTTTGAGCCTGGGGGGAATCGTAGAATGCCAATATCAAACTCAGGAATGAAGCTCTGAAGCCATGAGCATCGTCGTTGGGTAAGGCCAAGACAACGTTTCAAAGGCCTTATTCATATCAAGAGCATATTCGCCAAAGAGCAATTATGAACTATGTGTTGAAGTTGAACTAACCGTCTATTAGCGTCTCCCGCCTGTTGCTGTGGGACAAACCCCACCTGATTTTTTTGATCAGGCGTGGTAAAAAGGAATTTAAAGCGATTGGCCAAAATTTTAGTCCGTATTTTCAGGTCTACATTAATAAGCGAAATGGGCCCAAACAAGAATAATCACGGTCGGGTTTTGGAATCATCACTATGTTGGTGGTCAAAAGATTTGAAGCGAAGTGAAGTCCTGACCATCTTTTGCCGAATTGAACATAGCCGTAAAATTGGGAGCTAAAGCATCTGCCATTTTTCTATAATAAAGCGCCGTAAAACCATCAGGGCCTGGCCTTTTGAACACTTTCAGCTCCTTTATGCATTGTAAAACTTCTTTGACCTGTATATCGTGATCCATTAAAGATGTATTGGTGTCTGATAACGGGGGTAATGCCAAACCATTCAGAAAGGTGGTCAGGCTCTGAGTAAAACACTGATTGGGGGCAGAGTAAAGAGAAGTAAGGCGATGACGAAATTTGTCTAAGACCCGCAGTGGATTGCCTGTAAGAACATTATGGCGAGTGCGCAATGTGATGGGAGTGAAGGTACGTAACCTGTAAGCCAGCAAGTGTTAGGTTTATTCGCCTTGGCATACCATTTCTGGCGAGCCAGTACGTTCTGCCTCATCAGTTAAACATAAATCCAAGTCTGTACGAGTCTGGTCTAGCAGCTTGCGATTATCATGGGGGACCGTTTGAAAGTCGTAGATAGTGACTCTAGGCGTGCCTCCAGAGCGCACCACGCCGATAAGTGCTCCCGTTTACGTTTCGTGACCTATTGAATAGCATGCTCCCTAAGGAATGCTTTATATGCTTCACATAGGGTCACAGGAGAGGAGACCGATCCAGCATTAAGACAAAGTGAGTCATTCATATCCCAGGGGAAATGGAGGTTTACAAAGTAGAGAGTGACAGACAACCAAGACTGGGTTATGATCCGAAGGAGCAGCTAGGATAGAGGCGGACACAACTAAAGGATGAGGTTTCTGTAGCACAAATATATGGTCAATCCTGGAGTGAGAGTAATGGGTATAGTCTTTGCCTAAGGGTGGAGCTCTCTCCAGACATCTACCAGATCATGACTTTGTAAAGAATGTGAACATTTTTTAGCATCAGGTGAAGGAGCTTTGTGTTCCGAAGGAGCAGTGTTTAGCGTCACATTAGAGTCTGTTGAGCCTCAGTGTGTTCGTTTTCCACGTGGTGACACGGGTGGAGGAGTTTCCGGATAGGATTTTTATCACGATACATGGAGTTTCTCACTATGTTGGACTTTAAAAAGCACTAGCACTTTATATGTTTGTAACATTTGTTCATATTTAGCACATTTGCACTTGAGTGTTAATTGCGCTGCTGAAAATTATATTGATTTAGTTTTTTATGTTGTCACATTAGCGTCGCCCGCCAAAAGGTACCCTTCTGGTGGGACTTCAACAAAGAGCAGATATAGGTCAGGAAAGGCCCCAGATTTATATTTGAAGCATAGTAAGTCAGGATAGTAACCTCAGTGTCCAGAATAGTACCTTGTAACAGGCGGTACCTACCATTTGGGTCTGCTATCTGTTTACTGCAACTGAAGGGAACCGATTTGTGAAAGGCTATGAGTACTCCTCTTTGTTTAGTTGGACCATTAGCCAGAAAAACTTGAGGGTACAGGGCATCGAAATATTTGGGGCAAGAGGAGGATAAAAAAATGGGTCTCTTGTAAATACGCTACATCCACCTGTTTTTTTAAAGGTATTTAAAAACCTTCACTCTTTTTTTTGGAGGGGAGTTCATACCCTGAACATTCAGGGACAACAAGTTCAGTGTCATGACACAGGAAAAATAAACCAAAAAGCATCCCAGTTCACACACCACGTGGACTTAAGGAAGAAGACAGGATAGAGTAGAAAAGAAACAAGCAAGGGATAAAAGAGAAGGAACATACTGTAGGACATGAAAAAGCAGAGAAAAACTTAAATGTATCATTTTGTGGAGAAAAAAAGCCCACAGGGAGGTCAGAAGTTGACCAAGACTATCGTCATAGCCAATTGCCGACACAAGGGGGGGCGGGTATAATGTTCTTTTAGTAATGTGCAGTGTTGTTTTTGTGCCAAACATATCTTTTGGAATTATGACCAGAAAGTTCAACCTTGGTTTCATCAGACCTGAACACATTTTCCCACATGCTTTTGAGAGACTTCAGAAGTGTTTTTGCTAAATTTAGCCAGGCTTGGATATTTTTCTTCCTAAGAAAAGGCTTATGTCTTGCCACACTACCCCACAGCCCAGGTATTCCTGCAACTCCTTTAATGTTGCTGTAGGCCTCTTGGCAGCCTCCCTAACCAGTTTTCTTCTTGTCTTTTCATCAATTTTGGAGGGACGTCCAGTTCTTGGTAATGTCACTGTTGTGCCATATTTTCTTCACTTGACATTGACTGTCTTCACTGTGTTCAACAGTATATCAAAAACCTTTGAAATTCTTTTGTACCCTTCTCCCTACTGATACCTTTTAACAATGAGATTCCTATGATGCTTTGCAAGCGCTCTGTGGACCATGGCTCTTGCTGTAGGATGTGACTTAAGAAAATGTAAGGAAAGACCTCCTAGAACAGTTCAACTTTATCTGGGGTTAATCAGAGGCACTTTAAAACGATGGCAGGTGTGTACTAACTCCTATTCAACATGAGTTTGAATGTGATGGCTTAATTATGAACACAGTCACATCCCCAGTTATAAGAGGGTGTGCACACTTATGCAACCACATTATTTTAGTTTTTTTGTCCTCCCCCTCTAAAAAAATTCAGTTTGTTTTTCAATTTATATAGCATCAACATATTGCGCAGCGCTTTACAACATATGTATGCCTGTTATAAATTAATAGGTTAACAATATGCTTTTTGTAGAACCATGCCCATTTTAGATGAATGCCCCACCTCTAATTAAAGTGCATTCTCCACCTACAATGGCTTGCTAGACACACAGCAAAAAAAAGCGTCCCTGGAAACTTTTTGGAAATGTGGTAACTTTGCAGATGCTGATGCCTGGCAGGCTGGATGTGACCCTGAACTGTGTATATCTTGGGATTGCAGCACTAGAAAATAACTCAAATGAAGTGAGCTGCTGATACTACAGCATTTGCTTTCCTCCATGTTGCTCTGTTCCACCAAGTCCCCTGAGGCTCTGGCCATGCAGCCCGCAGTGACAGGTTTTACTGATGATCATGTGGTGTTCCATCTTTACTTCCAATACACAAGATTCATACAGGAGAATACTAAACAGGATCTTCATCATTACGGAAGAGTGAATATGACCCATGCACAACGAAGGCTGGTGCACAACAGTCAAAACCTCACCAAAAGTCCCACCAGATTGAGGACCAGTGTGGTTGGGCTTTTGTTCTCTTCTCTTCTAATACAAGTCCATGCGATTTCAGCTGCTCGAAGCAAGTCAAATGCACCTTCAATCAATTCTGAAAGATCTCAGAAGAATCTTAAGCCTAGGTTCACATTGGTGTGGGAACGAATTGTTTCTTTCCCGCATGTCAGTCCAGAATTCGGGTGTGATTTCAGAGACCTCTGTGCAGGTTTCTGCACAGATGTCAATGGAAATCGCACCTGAAATCACCAAATGTAGTACAGAAACTAATTTTGGAAATCGGTGCGGCGCCACAAAAGCATATTAGGATGGTGCCATTGCCAGCATTTGCCACCGACATGTCAAATCGCATGCCAAAATGCACCAACGTGAACCAGGGCTAAAACTGATGTCAAAAGCACGCTGCAATTTCTCACTGACACAGGCTCCACAGCCTGCCTCCATGGCTGGGTAAACAGCTCTGGACAGTGTGACAACAGGATCTGTGGCATGGACTGTTTAAAGTGAGGGGGTTATAGTGCGGAAAAGTCATGATGGGGGTTTAGTGTGGAATATTCGGTTGTAGTGGGTTTTAGTGAGGAATAACCAGTCACAGTGGGGGTTGTAGTGCAAAATATCTAGTCTCTGGATACATCACTGATCTAATAACCCCATATAGGACCATCAAAGTGGCTAAGTCCCAGGTGTATACTTGGGCCTCTGGTATAAAATATTCTTGTCACAGAGAAGGCACATGCAGGCAAAGCAAAAACTTTTGACAGGCTGACATTTTAGAGTAGGGGGCACAGATAGGTGATTCAGATAATCCGCACAGATCATTGCTGCACCCCTACCTACTATGGAAGTAAACTGGAGCCACATTATTAATACATATTTTGGCACTGGTTCCTATGGCTTACAGCACTATAGAAACAGGCAAGGTTCAAAAATGCAGTCTGTAAAAGGAGCGCTGCGACTAGCTCTACTAGCATTCTATTGGGCCTGGTAAATTAATAATAAACAGCTCACGTGTGTTTACTAAAATGACTGTAAACTGCCAGCTCACCATAAATATTGCTTTAAAAGACAAAATCTGAAAAACCGCACAAAATCTCTCATGACAAGCAGCTGAATGATGGAAATAGGCGGTAGAAAGTACACATTCTAAACTAGGGGTGCGGGTCGGCAATGCCAACCCACCATTCCAGAGCATCACTATTAAGGATGGAGTCGAGGATGGAGGAAGCACGGGGCCGTGGAAGGAGCAGAGCCGCATAAGCCAATGCTTCCTCTAGTACCAGCTCCTGTCCCAGGCGGAATGCTACCAAACTCACCTGAAACAGCAATTCTACAGCCGGTGCCCAGCAATGCCTGCAGAAAGGGCAATTCCTGGAGATCAGAAAGTGAACGATCATTAAATTAAAGGTCAGTTTATGAAAATTACAGTATATATACAGTATCTCACAAAAGTGAGTACACCGCTCACATTTTTGTAAATATTTTCTTATATATTTTCATGTGACAACACTGAAGAAATGACACTTTGCTACAATGTAAAGTAGTGAGTGTACAACTTGTATAACAGTGTAAATTTGCCGTCCCCTCAAAATAACTCAGCACACAGCCATTAATATCTAAACCCCTGGCAACAAAAGTGAGTACACCCCTAAGTGAAAATGTCCAAATTGGGCCCAATTAGCCATTTTCTAGTGGTGCACCGAATGAAAATTTTTGGTACCGAAAATGCACTAAGCCGAAACCGAAAATGACAGTTTTTAAAAAATATTTATATTTTTATATACAATTGTCATATGCAGCCTAGCAGTAAAGTGACAGTGCTTAAAATCACAAAAAAAGTCCAAACAGTGTGTGCATAAAAACATAAAACACACAGCAATCTTGATTGAAGACAAGTGTATGTCAATATCCAGAGTTCATAAACAACATGGAAACAGCGTATAGTGACCAACACCAATCTCTCAGTGTGAATCCACCACCAAGTGTACCAAGCGCTTACCAGAGGGTGAAGGATTTACACACGGATGTAATTATAGGTTAACACCCAACCATCCAGGACTACGAATCCTCGCACAAATCTTCCTCCTTCTCTTATATCCTCTCAGTACTTGTGTGCAACACTCCATCAAATGGTTTGGAACAGCACGATACCAGGGTAATTTCAGCAGTAAGGATTTTCAAAGATGTAGTCAGACCATAAAAGAAAAAATATTTCTATTACGTTCACTGACAGACGCAGCCCTTCATTGATAAGTGGGGTTTATGCACATCCTACTAGGAGTAGACTAGGCAAATAGAAAAAAAGCAAGATGACCCCTCCCAGGGGGCCGTCCTCACTCCAGCATATAACCCCCCTGCTCTGCATAGCATATCAGTTTTATTATGCCTAGTGCAAGGAGTTAGACCTGGTTCCCTGCTGGGACCTGCGGTTCCACAGATTGTTTTCTTCTTTGGGCTTTTCAAGCTATCGGATAGAAGACTGCTATCAAGTATAGAGGATATCCCGAATCCTGAAATTTCCCCAGCACGGCCGACCGATGCAAGCTACCCTTAGCCTTGGCAGGGTCCGCCGCATCGTACCTGTTCCGTGCGGGAGGCCACTGGGTGACCCCCACTTGCGTCCAGTGACCGGGCTGTGCTCGCGTCCAGGGGCGCTTGGCCTGCAGCATCCCTCCCCACCAGATGTCTGCAACCAGGTGGCTACCTGCGACGCCCGTCGGATTGGTGAGTGACCCCCCCTCGGATGGCGAGGAAGACCAGGGGGCCTCGGTAGCGCGCGAGAGGGCGCTGGTGGCCTCCCTGATCACCAATATCCGTGCGTCCTTGCGACTGGACCAAGCCGGGGAGTCGCAGGAGACTGATACATTTGTGGGTCTTTTAAGCCACCGCGGTCCCCTAGGGCTTATCCCTATGATCAATTCTTTGACCAGCTGGTCTGTAAGGAATGGCAGCGTCCGCAGAATTCCTTTCCCTTGCCCAAACGTTTCGGTGTACGCTATCCCTTTGAGGATAGTTTTGTGAAGAAGTGGGCATCCCCCGCCATGGACCCTCCGGTGGCTCGCCTGAATAAGGCAACGACCATCCCATTGGAGGGGTCTTCCTCCTTTAAGGATCCGGCCGATAGGCGGACGGAGGCGATATCCAAGGCACTGTTCTTGGTGGCGGGGTCAGCCATGAGATCAGCTCTGGCGTCAGCCATGGTGGCGCAATCCCTTACCGAGTGTGCGACTGAGTTGCACAATGAGTTGAGCTGCGGGTGCTCGCTTGAGGCGTCACAGCGAGCGGACCATCTGATACAGGGTCTCCGGTACCTGTGTGACGCAGCTTTGGACCTGCTTCCCATGCTAAGATGTCTGTTTTTGCAGTCATTATCAGACGGGTGCTGTGGTTATGCTGTTGGTCGGGTGACCATGCGTCAAAAAAGGGCTTCACGGATCTTCCCTTTCAGGGCAGTCGGCTCTTTGGGGCACAGTTGGATGAAATCATTAAAGATTTCACCGGGGGGGGGGGAGAGTACTTTTCTCCTGGAGCCCAGGCGGCGGGAGTTCCCCCGTAAGCAGGGTCCTGCCTCTTCGGGTCAGAAGAAGTTTTTTCATGCACCTGGTGCAGCGGGCAAGGGCTCAAGGCCCGGCAAGTCTGCCTTGGGGTCCAGTAAATGGCCCTGGCAGCGCAAGAGCGAAAAGACGGAGGATAAGTCCTCCTCCGCATGATGGATTGCCCCCATCCGATTCTCGGGTGGGGGGCCGACTTCTGGAGTTCGCAGACAGGTGGACTGCCTGCATTTCCGACTGGTGGGTGCAGGAAGTGGTGTCCTCCTGATACAGGATAGAGTTCAGCACTCTACCCCCAGATAGGTTCTTCCCATCGAACTTGAGACTCCCTCAGGGGCGTCGAGAGGCTCTCCTAGGGGCTGTTCAGACACTCTCCGAACAAGGGGTGATTGTGCCGGTACCTCTGCTGGAAAGGTTCCGTGGCTTCTATTCAAAACCTCTTTGTGGTGCCCAAAAAGGGTGGGGTGGGGTCAGGCCAGTCCTGGACCTAAAAGCACTAAACCACTTTGTGAAGGCGCGGAAGTGCAGGATGAAATCTGTCCGGTTGGTCGTGGCCGCCCTGCACCAAGGGGACTTCATGGCGTCGCTGGATATCAGGGGACGCGTATCTCCATGTTCCCATTTGTCCTCGGCACCAGCGTTTTCTGCGCTTTGCGTGGGGGACCTACATTACCAATTTGTGGCACTTCCCTTCGGTCTGGCTTTGGCTCCTCGGGTGTTCACCAAGCTGGTGGCTCCGGTGCTGGCGCTATTGAGGCAGAGAGGCATCGCGGTAGTAGCATACCTTGACGGCTTACTCCTGCGAGCAGAGTCTGCTTCGGTCCTGGAGGAGAATGTGGCTATCACCATGGCCTTGTTGAAAGACTTCGGCTGGCTGATCAACCTGCAGAATTCGACGTTGACCCCGTCCTGTTGGCTGGAATATCTGGGTCTGATCCTGGACACGGAGCAGGTGAAGGTGTTCTTGCCTCCGGCCAAGTTACTAACACTGCAAGCAGCGGTGCGAACCCTGCTCTCATACCAGTGGTCCTCCCTACGGTTCTGTATGCGGGTGTTGGGGCTCATGGTCTCAGCCTTCGAGGCGATACCTTACGCCCAGAGTCACACTCGGCTCCTACAGCGAGGGATTCTGTCACGGTGGGACAAGTCTTCACTGTCCCTGGACCAGCTGATCAGATTGGTTCATCAGACCAGAGGATCGTTGACCTGGTGTCTTCGGGCCCCGGTTCTAACTTTGGAGAAGTCTTTCCTCCCCCTGAATTGGTCGATGGTCACGACGGATGCCAGCCTATCGGGGCAAAACAAGGGACCCGTTGGCGGCCGCCACGGACGCATTGGCAGCGCCTTGGGGTCGGTATCGGCTCCTGTACACCTTCCCTCCCATCAAGCTTCTACCGCGACTACTGCGCAGGATAGAAGCGGAGGGGATCCCGACAAATCCTGGTAGCTCCGGATTGGCCTCGGCGCCCTTGGTACGCCAATGTGGTGCGTATGGTGACAGATGTTCCCTGGCGTCTTCCGCTGCGAGAAGATCTGCTGTGGCAGGGACCCATCCTGCACCCTGCTTTAGCCTCGCTGGCTTTGACGGCTTGGCTGTTGAGTCCCAGGTGTTGAGGGATAGGGGTGTCTCTGACTCCGTGATCCCTACCATGCTTAAGGCGCGCAAGTGTACTTCACGCAAGATTTATCATCACACCTGGAAGGCCTATATTGCCTGGTGTGAGGCGGGGGGTTGGAACCCCCGCTCTTACGTTGTGTCCCGGGTCCTTTTTGCAGCAGGGCCTGGATAACAAATTGGCATTGAGTACTCTCAAGGGTCAGATTTCGGCTCTGGCGATTCTCTTTCTGTATATAACATCTGTATATTACTCTGAATTTACAATTTGTTTTATTGTGTAGTAGCTGCTCGCCCCTATTATTGATAAATTGGTTTATTTGTTTTATACGTTGTATATACATCACACTCCTCACAAGCCTTAGCGCAATATCACCTATACTCCGATTCTCTTTCAACGGCCTTTGGCGTCACATTCGTTGATACATACATTGTACAGGGTGGGCGCCATGTGGCTCCTCAGATACGGTCGCCTTTGGCGCCGTGGGATTTAAATTTGGTACTTTCTGTACTGCAGAAACCGCCATATGAGAAGATCAGGGATATTCCCTTACAATTGCTGTCGCAAAAAGTGGCTTTCTTGGTGGCCATTACATCCGCTAGGCGGGTGTCTGAGTCGGCAGCGTTGTCCTGTAAGTCTCTTTACTTGGTCCTTCATAAGGACAAGGCGGTCTTGCGACCTTCCCCTTCGTTTCTACCGAAGGTGGTCTCATCTTTTCACATTAATGTTCTCCCTTCATTATGTCCGCACCCGTCGCATCCCAAGGAATTTGAGTCACATTCTTTGGATGTCGTGAGGGCTTTGCGGGTGTATTTGGCAGCTACAGCTTCTTTTCGGAAGTCTGATGCGTTGTTTGTGCTGACAGAAGGTCCGCGCAAAGGGTTGGCGGCCTCGTCGGCCTCTGTTTCCCGTTGGACCAGACAGACCGTGACCCATGCGTATACTGTTCGGGGCAAAGTCCCCCCTTTTCCAGTCACGGCTCATTCCACCAGGGCAGTTAGCACTTCCTGGGCTTTCAGACACCAGGCCTCGGTGTCCCAGGTGTGCAAGGCCACTGCTTGGGCCTCAGTGCACACGTTTGCCAAGTTTTACAAAGTTGATGTGTCAGCATCTGCGGATGCTGCTTTTGACCGTAAAGTTTTACAGGCGGCGGTGTAGGCGTGGCTGGCGCCTCCTGAGAGGATTCTGTTGGGTACAGTTGTTGTTGTTTACCCACCCCTTTTGAATGACACTGCTTTGGGACATCCCCACTTGTCAATGAAGGGCTGCGTCTGTCAGTGAAAGTAAGAGAAAAAGGGATTTCATTAAGAAAATACCATAAAATCCTTTTCTCTGAGTTCACTGACAGACGCAGCACCCACCCCTCTGTGTTGCGTTTGTACAGCTTGTTAGGAACTGATATGCTATGCAGAGCAGGGGGGTTATATGCTGGAGTGAGGACGGCCCCCTGGGAGGGGTCAGTTTGCTTTTTTTCTATTTGCCTAGTCTACTCCAATAGGACCCCACTTGTCAATGAAGTGCTGCGTCTGTCAGTGAACTCAGAGAAAAGGATTTTACGGTAAGTTCTTAATAAAATCCCTTTTCTCAATAATATAATACAGCAAAGTTATTTTATTTAAAAAAGTAAGGAAACACATCAAAGAAGTGAAACTGGGCCCATTCAAACATGTAAAACCAAATCGCAATGACCAGGGGATACGTCCCCCCTGGTCAGTGCGATTTGGTTTTACATATTTGAATGGGCCCGGTTTCACTTCTTTGATGTGTTTCCTTACTTTTTTAATAAAATAACTTTGCGGTATTACACTATGGAGAATATTTTTTCTTTTATGGTCTGACTACATCTTCGAAAATACTTACTGCTGAAATTACCCTGGTATCATGCTGTTCCAAACCATTTGATGGACTGTTGCACACCAGTACTGAGAGGATATAAGAGAAGGAGGAAAATTTGTGCGAGGATTCGTAGTCCTGGATGGTTGGGTGTTAACCTATAATTACAACCAGCGGCGGCTGCTGCGTGAGGGGCGCCGCCTCCCCGCCGGCAAAAGAGGAAAAAAAAAAAAAAAAGTCAACCCACCCCCCTGCAGGTGACGCTGGTACATTGACTGACTTTTTTTTTTTTTTTTCGGCTCCTTGGCTGTCACATGACAGCCAAGTAGTGAGCCTATTGGTTGGCCATTAAAAGCTATGTGTGCGCTGAACAGGCGCACACTCATAGCTTGATTGGCTGCCCTGAGCCTACACTCAGGGTGTTTGGATGCCTGGCCGGGGGCGGGTCACTGTGGCAGCGGAGGTGACTTCCGCTCCCACAGAGACCATGACCGCCCGGGGACCGACGAGGGGGGGGGGGGCAGCCGCTCTCCGTGTGCCGAACTCTGCAGACTCCAGCGCGCTCTCACATGCCGAATCTCTGCAGTAATTCTGCTTGCTGGATGGGGTAAGTGCGGGGGGGGACGACTCTGCAATGTACCCCACCTGTGTCACTGCCTGCAAACTGCCTCCACCTGTGTCGCTGCCTGCAAACTGCCCCCACCTGTGTCGCTGGCTGCAAACTGCCCCCACCTGTGTCGCTGGCTGCAAACTGCCCCCACCTGTGTCGCTGGCTGCAAACTGCCCCTCCTGTGTCGCTGGCTGCAAACTGCCCCTCCTGTGTCGCTGGCTGCAAACTGCCCCTCCTGTGTCGCTGGCTGCAAACTGCCCCCACCTGTGTCGCTGGCTGCAAACTGCCCCCACCTGTGTCACTGGCTGCAAACTGCCCCCACCCTGTCTCTTATACAC
>BLSH010327072.1:717415-735566 GCA_018402905.1 Glandirana rugosa | reverse complement strand
ACTCTATGATACATATACACATACACACACACACACACACACACACACACACACACACACACACACAGTATCTCACAAAAGTGAGTACACCCCTCACATTTTTGTAAATATTTTAGTATATCTTTGCATGTGACAACACTGAGGAAATGACACTTTACTACAATGTAAAGTAGTGAGTGTACAGCTTGTATAACAGTGTAAATTTGCTGTCTCCTCAAAATATCTCAACACAGCCATTAATGTCTAAACCACTGGCAACAAAAGGGAGTACACCCCTAAGTGAAAATGTCCAAATTGGGCGCAAAGTGTCAATATTTTGTGTGGCCACCATTATTTTCCAGCACTGCCTGAACCCTCTTGGGTATGGAGTTCACCAGAGCTTCACAGGTTGCCACTGGAGTCCTTCCACTCCTCCATGACAACATCACGGAGCCGGTGGATTTTAGAGACTTTACTCTCCTCCACTTTCTGTTTGAGGATGCGCCACAGATGGTCAATGGGGTTTAGGTCTGGGTATATGCTGGGCCAGTCCATCACCTTTACCCTCAGCTTCTTTGGCAAGGCAGTGGTGGTCTTGGAGGTGTGTTTAGGGTCATTATTATGTTGGAATACTGCCCTATGGCCCAGTCTCTGAAGGGAGGGGATCATGCTCTGCTTCAGAATGTCAAAGTACATGTTGGCATTCATGGTTCCCTCAATGAACTGTAGCTCCCCAGTGCCAGCAGGACTCATGCAGCCCCAGACCATGACACTCCCACCACCATGCTTGACTGTACGCAAGACGCACTTGTCTTTGTATTCCTCACCCGGTTGCCGCCACACACGCTTGACACCATCTGAACCAAATACATTTATCTTGGTCTCATCAGACCACAGGACATGGTTCCGGTAATCCATGTCCTTAGTCTGCTTGTCTTCAGCAAACTGTTTGCGGGCTTTCTTGTGCATCATCTTTAGAAAAGGCTTCCTTCTGGGATGACAGCAATGCAGACCAATTTGATGCAGTGTGCGGAATATGGTCTGAGCACTGACAGGCTGACCCCCCACCCCTTCAACCTCTGCAGCAATGCTGGCAGCACTCATACGTCTATTTCCCAAAGACACCCTCTGGATATGACGCTGAGCATGTGCATTCAACTTCTTTGGTCGACCATAGCGAGGCCTGTTCTGAGAGGAACCTGTCCTGTTAAACCGATGGGTGGCCTTGGCCATCGTGTTGCAGCTTAGTTTCAGGGTCTTGGCAATCATCTTATAGCCTAGGCCATCTTTATGTAGAACAACAATTCTTTTTTTCAGATCCTCAGAGTTCTTTGCCATGAGGTACCATATTGAACTTGCAGTGAACAGTATGAGAGAGTGAGAGAGATAACACCAAATTTAACACACCTGCTTCCCATTCACACCTGAGACCTTGTGACACTAACGAGTCACATGACACTGGGGAGGAAAAATGGCTAACTGGGCTCAGTTTGGACATTTTGACTTAGGGATGTACTCGCTTTTGTTGCCAGCAATTTCGACATTATTGGCTGTGTGTTGAGTTATATTGAGGGGACAGCAAATTTACACTGTTATACAAGCTGTACACTCACTACTTTACATTGTAGCAAAGTGTCATTTCTCCAGTGTTATCGCATGAAAAGATTAAATATATTTACAAAAATGTGAGGGGTGTACTCACTTTTGTGAGATACTATATATATATATATATATATATATATATATATATTATATACTAGCATTGCGGCATAGACTGCTATTACCTGCAAGTTTCTGCTGCGCTTTCAGAAAGTGCACCACACCTGCAAGATACAACAGAAGTCTATGGCAAAGCACAGCTAACCCACAAGTAAGCCGCAGGTGCACTGCACCCGTGGTAAACTGCAGCACATCAGTGTGAAAGCAGATTTATAGGGGGCTTAGGACCATAAGGGTTTGTTTACATTTGCGGTTTGGGGTGGGGGGACAAAACCCCATAGTTCATTGTGTCCCACACGCAATTACCAAATCACTTAAAGAGGAAGTAAGCCCTGGTGCGTTTTACTTCCTCTTTATTACCCTGCAATGTAAAAGCATAATGGGCTAGTATGCATCACATATTAGCCCATTATGTGGCACTTACCTGCATTGGAAGCCTGAAATGTCCAGCGATGTCCCCGCTCCAGACAGCGTCCATCTTCTGTCCCTCTTTCCTCCGGGGCCGCGATCTCCGGCTCTGTGACTGGCCGCAGTCACGTGACGTCACTCCCATGTATACGCATGGGAGGCGCCAGTCACGGCACTATCTCAGTGAAGAAACAGCATGGAGGCCGTTTTTAACCGCTTGCCGACCGCTGATCGGCAATTGACGGCGACAGAGTGGCTCTGTAACGCAAATCGCCGTCATACGACGGCGGGCGCGATACAGAGCCACTGTGAGCACGCGCGCGCTCGCTCACTGTGTTCGGGGGGGGCCAGGGAGCGGGTGCGGCGGCTTCGATTGCCGCCGGCCACCCGCGATGCCCCCCCCGGAGTGAAGGAGCGGAGGTCCGTGTAAGTAAACACGGACCTCCGCTCTGTGTGAGGCGGAAGGGCTGTGATCACAGCCTTCCTGTAAGTGAAGGCTGTGACCACTTCCCTTCCCCAGCTAGGCAAGCCCCCCTACAGTTAGAACACGCCCAGGGAACATAGTTAACCCTTAGCGCGCCCCCTGCAGGTTAACCCCTTCACTGCCAATGGCATTTACACAGTAATCAGTGCATTTTTATAGCACTGATCGCTGTATAAATGCCAATGGTCCCAAAAAAGTGTCAAAACGTTCCGACATATCCGCCCCAATATCGCAGTACCGCTAAAAATCGCAGATCGCCGCCATTACTAGTAAAAAATAAAAAAAAATGAAAAACCCCAAAAATGAATTCTCATCATCCGTAAACGCGACCACTTTTGCGCAAACCAATCAATAAACGCCGATTGCGATTTTTTTTATCGCAAATATGAGGAAGAATATAAATCGGCCAAAAATGGTGAAAAAAAATGTTTTTTTATATTTTTTTTTTGGATTTGTATTTTAGCAAAAAGTAAGAAATTTGGGATTTTTTGCAAAATTGTCGCTCTTCTTTTGTTTATATCGGCGATCAGAAATGACGCAGAGGTGATCAAATACCACCAAAAGAAAGCTCTATTTGTGGGAAAAAAAGGACGCAAATTTCGTTTGGGTACAACGCCGCACGACCGCGCAATTGTCAGTTAAAGCGACGCAGCGCCAAATCGCAAAAAGGGCTCCAGTCCTAAAGCTGGAAATCCTTCCGGGGCTGAAGTGGCTAGACTGCGCATGTGCCCATCACAGTACACTGCATATCTCCTGAACCATGCAGGGAACCTACAGGTAAGCCTTATTATAGGCTTACCTGTAGGTTAAAGTGGTTGTCATGGGTTGACAACCACTTTAAGTGGCCCTCGTTCTTCAAAAGGTTGAGCACCCCTGTTCTACACCATGCTCTCAGCACTGTGTGCTACACTACTGAGGTGAGGTGCGCACATTGCTATCCAGCAAGGCACAGGGCTGAGCACTATCACCCACACAAAGCTACCCAGCAAAGACATGTCAGTGTGCGCACAACGTTACCCAGCAAGACACAGTGCTGATCACTATTATCCAGCAGACATGCCACATTGCACATAAAGCCACCCAGCAGAGATGAGGCACTGTGTGCAGAATGCTACACAGCAAGACTGAGTGCTAAGCAGAGAAGCAATACGTTACCCAGAAGTGTTGCAGCACTGCAAGTACAACGTTACCCATCAGAGGTGAAGCAGTGTGCACACAATGCTACCCAGCACAGACCCAGAACTGTGCACACAGCAAAATCCAATGGAGATGTGGTACCATGCACACAACACTACTGAGCAGAGAAGCTGCAGTGTGCGCACAAAGCTACCGAGTAAGACACAGTGCCAAGCACTATCACCCTGCAGAGACGCGACACTGAGCACACAATGCTGCCCAGCAGAGATGTGCCACTTTGCAAACACTGCTACACATGGCAGTGGGCGCACATCGCTATCCAGCGTACACACAACACTATCCAGCAGAGACAGGCACTGTGCATACAACGCTACCCAGCAAGACAAGGTGGACACACAATGCTACCCAGCAGAGATGTGGCAGTGTGCACATACAGCTAACCTGCAAAGACATACACACAATGCTATCCATTAGAGATGTGGCACTGTGTGCACAACATACACAGCAAGACACAGTACTGAGCACCATTATCCAGTAGAGATGCAATATTACATACATAACGCCACCCATCAGACGCATGGCACTCAGCACACACCACTTGGCAGAGGCAAGACACTGTGCGCACACCACCACCGAGAGGCACGGCACTGTGCGCACACCACCCAGCAGAGGCATGGCACTGTCGGCACAATACTGTACTACCCAGCAGAGGCATGGCACTGTGCACATAACACGACACAGCAAAGGCATGACACTGTACACACAATACTATCCAGCTGAGGCATGACACTGTACGCATAACACTACACAGCAGAGGCATGACACTGTACGCATAACACTACACAGCAGAGGCATGGCACTGTGCACACAATACTACCCAGCAGAGGCATGGCACTGTGTGCACAATACTACCCAGCAGAGGCATGGCACTGTGCGCACAATACTACCCAGCAGACATGGCACTGTGCGCATAATACTACCCAGCAGACATGGCACTGTGCGCATAATACTACCCAGCAGACATGGCACTGTGCGCATAACACTACACAGTAGAGGCATGGCACTGTGCACACAATACTTCCCAGCAGAGGCATGGCACTGTGCACATAACACTACGCAGCAGAGGCATGGCAAAATGTGCACAATACTACACAGCAAGACACAGGGCTAAGCACTTTTGCCAAGCAGAGAAGCTACACTGCGCACACAACATTACAACGCAACTCCTTCAGAGATGCAGTGTACACACAATGCTACCAAACACAGACGCAGCACTGTGAACACACAGTTCCCTAGCACAAAGCAGGTGGTGCGACATTGTGCTCACAGTGATGACCAGCAAGACAAGGTGCTGACTGAACGCTATTGCCCACCAAGGCTATATTCACATCTTTCCATGTCTTTGTTTGTCAATATTTAATGCATTTTTTAACATCTGTTGTTTGTTTTCTTTATGCGTTGTGGTGCATTTTTGATGTAGTAATAAGGGTTTTCATGCATCATGCATTTTTTTAATTTTATTTTGCTAGCAAGGATTGGTCTCTTGCAGTGACATTATTGTTGAGAACTTTGGAGGGATCTGCTTCCAGGGGGTGTACAGTATGTGCAGTTCGTGCATTGCCATTGACTTTTATGGAACTCATAACGCATGAAAGTGCACAGAAAAACGGACATATGTCATGTTTCAAAATGCAGTGTGTGTGAACAGCCTCATTGGGTAACATGTTCCTATGACACATCTGTTGTACACAGAGGTGTAAACGGGACTAATAAACATGTGTCAGGAGCACAAAGGGCACATACATCAGCACACGATTACTCAGCAGAGGACAGCATACACATTGACACACAACCATCCCCAGTACTACACACACATCTACCCAAAAACACAGTGTCTTAGTAAATAAGGCACAGGTCACATGCGATTATCAAAGGCAGGTGAGGGCCCAGGGCCACTTACCAGCCCAGAAGGTGACCAGTACCCAGTACTGCGTACATAAAGGGATGCTGCCTCTTACCTGTTCCAGGAAGCACTCATTAATCATTAATGCAGGACAGGAGTCAGAGGGTGGAGACACCAGCAACAGGGACTTAACCTGTCGCTGACTGTAAGCTAACATTCACAACCCAACCGTCAGTCTTAAAGCATAGAGCTACAACCAGCTCCTGTTAAGATCTGTGTTCAGAACTCCCACACTGGAGATGAAGGACATCTTAAGGACTTCAGGAAAGCAGTTTGAAGCTTGTTACTTACTTTGTAAATACTTGCTGAGCACAATGCTCTACAGATTAGTGTCATGGTACAGCAGTACACAAGTCGTCATTGTACATTGCCCGAGGCACCAGACCGCAACACAGTGAATTACAAAACTGACCTACAACTGCTCCAGTCTGTACAGAGGTCAATTAATCTTTTTGTAAGGTGTGCTTGTGTTCTGCAAACACCCAATCACCTGAAGAAATGTTAAGGATTGAAGTCTCAGCACTCTGCATTACCTCACCTACTATTTATTTCTGTGATTAGACAGTTGGCAGGCTATCATGCCACTGCTGTGAAGGGAGAGCAGGAGGAGCTGAACTGCCATGTCACTGCTAGGAAGGGAGAGCAGGGGGCTGAACTGCCATGTTACTGCTGGGAATGGAGAGCTGAGCTGCCATGTCACTGCTGGGGAAGGAGAGCAGGAGGCGCTAAACTGACATGTCACTGCTAGGAAGGGAGAGCAGGGGGCTGAACTGCCATGTCACTGCATGGAATGAAGAGCTGAGCTGCTATGTCACTGCTGGGAAGGGAGAGCTAAGCTGCCATGTCACTGCTGGGAAGGGAGAGCAGGGAGAGCTGAGCTGCCATGTCACTGCTGGGAAGGGAGAGCAGGGAGAGCTGAACTGCCATGTCACTGCTAGGAAGGGAGAGCTGAGCTGCCATGTCACTGCTGGGAAGAGAGAGCGGGGGGAGCTGAGCTGCCATATCACCGCTGGGAAGGGAGAGCTGAGCTGCCATGCCACTACCGGGAAGGGAGACCAGGTGGAGGTGAGCTGCCATGTGAATGCTGGGAAGGGAGAGCTGAACTGCCATGTCACTGCTGGGAAGGGAGAGTAAGGAGAGCTGAGCTGTCATGTCACTGCTAGGAAGGGAGAGCTGAGCTGCCATGTCACTGCTGGGAAGGGAGAGCTGAGCTGCCATATCACATCTGGGAAGGGAGAGCTGAGCTGCCATGTCACTACCGGGAAGGGAGACCAGGTGGAGGTGAGCTGCCATGTCACTGCTGGGAAGGGAGAGCTGAACTGCCATGTCACTGCTGGGAAGGAAGAGCAGGGGGGGCTGAGCTGCCATGTCACTGCTGGGAAGGGAGAGCTGAGCTGCCATGTCACTACTGGGAAGGGAGAGTTGAGCTGCCATGTCACTGCTGGGAAGGGAGAGCGGGGAGAGCTGAGCTGCCATATCACCGTTGGGAAGGGAGAGCTGAGCTGCCATGTCACTACTGGGAAGGGAGACCAGGTGGAGGTGAGATGCCATGTCACTGCTGGGAAGGAAAAGCTGGGAGAGCTGGGCTGCAATGTCACTGCTGGGAAGGGAGAGCAGGGAGAGCTGAGCTGCCATGTCACTGCTGGGAAGGGAGAGCAGAGAGAGCTTAGCTGCCATGTCACTGCTGGGAAGGAAAAGCTGGAAGAGCTGAGCTGCCAGGACACTGCTGGGAAGGGAGAGTTGAGCTGCCATGTCACTGCTCGGTAGGGAGAGCTGAGCTGCCATGTCACTGCTGGGAAGGAAGAACAGGGGGAGCTGAGCTGCCATGTCACTGCTGGGAAGGAAAAGCTGGAAGTGCTGAGCTGCCATGTCACTGCTGGGAATGGAGAGCTGAGCTGCCATGTCACCGTTGGGAAGGGAGAGTTAAGCTGCCATGTCACTGCCGAGAAGGGAGACCAGGTGGAGGTGAGTTGCCATGTCAATGCTGGGAAAGGAGAGCAGGGAGAGCTAAACTGCCATGTTACTGCTGGGAAGGAAGAGCGGGGGAGCTGAGCTGCCATGCCACTGCTGGGAAGGAAGAGTGTGGAGAGCTGAGCTGCCATGTCACTGATGGGAAGGGAGAGCTGAGCTGCCATGTCACTGCTGGGAAGGGAGAGCAGAGGGAGCTGAGCTGTCACGTCACTGCTGGGAAGGAAGAGCACGGGGAGCTGAGCTGTCATGTCACTGCTGAGAAGGGAAAGTAGGGAGAGCTGAGCTGCCATGTCACTGCTGGGAAGGGAGAGCAGGGGGAGCTGAGCTGCCATGCCACTGCTGGGAAGGGAGAGCAGAGGGAGCAGAGCTGCCATGTCACTGCTGGGAAGGAAGAGCAAGGAGTGCTGAACATCCATGTCACTGCTGGGAAGGTAAAGCTGGGAGAGCTGAGCTGCCATATCACTGCTGGGAAGGAAGAGCAGGGGGAGCTGAGCTGCTATGGCACTGCTGGGAGGGGAGTGTAGGGAGAACTGAGCTGCCATGTCACTGCTGGGAAGGGAGAGCAGGGGGAGCTGCGCTGCCATGTCATTGCTGGGAAGGGAGAGTAAGGAGAGCTGAGTTGCCATGTCACTGCCGAGAAGGGAGACCAGGTGGAAGTGAGTTGCCATGTCAATGCTAGGAAAGGAGAGCAGGGAGAGCTAAACTGCCATGTTACAGCTGGGAAGGAAGAGCGGGGAGAGCTGAGCTGCCATGTCACTGCTGGGAAGGGAGAGCTGAGCTGCCATGTCACTGCTGGGAAGGAAGAGCACGGGGAGCTGAGCTGTCATGTCACTGCTGGGAAGGAAGAGCACAGGGAGCTGAGCTGTCATGTCACTGCTGAGAAGGGAGAGTAGGGAGAGCTGAGCTGCCATGTCACTGCTGGGAAGGGAGAGCAGGGGGAGCTGAGTTGCAATGCCACTGCTAGGAAGGGAGAGCAGAGGGAGCTGAGCTGCCATGTCACTGCTGGGAAGGGAGAGCAGGGGGAGCTGAGCTGCTATGTCACTGCTGGGAGGGGAGTGTAGGGAGAACTGAGCTGCCATGTCACCGCTGGGAAGGGAGAGTAGGGGGAGCTGCGCTGCCATGTCACTGCTGGGAAGGGAGAGCTGAGCTGCCAGGTCACTGCTGGGAAGGGAGGGAAGGGAGAGCAGGGAGATCTGAACTGCCATGTCACTGCTGGGAAGGGAGAGCTGAGCTGCCATGTCACTGCTGGGAAGGGAGAGCTGAACTGCCATGTCACTGCTGGGAAGGAAGAGCAGGGGGAGCTGAGCTGCTATGACACTGCTGGGAAGGGAGAGTAAGGAGAGCTGAGTTGCCATGTCACTGCCGAGAAGGGAGACCAGGTGGAGGTGAGTTGCCATGTCAATGCTAGGAAAGGAGAGCAGGGAGAGCTGAACTGCCATGTTACTGCTGGGAAGGAAGAGCAGGAGGAGCTGAGCTGCCATGTCCCTGCTGGGAAGGAAGAGTGGGGAGAGCTGAGCTGTCATGTCACTGATGGGAAGGGAGAGCTGAGCTGCCATGTCACTGCTGGGAAGGAAGAGCACGGGGAGCTGAGCTGTCATGTCACTGCTGGGAAGGAAGAGCACGGGGAGCTGAGCTGTCATGTCACTGCTGGGAAGGGAGAGCAGGGGGAGCTGAGCTGCTATGTCACTGCTGGGAGGGGAGTGTAGGGAGAACTGAGCTGCCATGTCACTGCTGGGATGGGAGAGTAAGGAGAGCTGAGTTGCCATGTCACTGCTGAGAAGGGAGACCAGGTGGAGGTGAGTTGCCTTGTCGATGCAAGGAAAGGAGAGCAGGGAGAGCTAAATTGCCATGTTACTGCTGGGAAGAAAGAGCGGGGAAAGCTGAGCTGCCATGTCACTGCTGGGAAGGGAGAGCTGAGCTGCCATGTCACTGCTGGGAAGGAAGAGCATGGGGAGCTGAGCTGTCATGTCACTGCTGGGAAGGAAGAGCACAGGGAGCTGAGCTGTCATGTCACTGCTGAGAAGGGAGAGTAGGGAGAGCTGAGCTGCCATGTCACTGCTGGGAAGGGAGAGCAGGGGGAGCTGAGTTGCAATGCCACTGCTAGGAAGGGAGAGCAGAGGGAGCTGAGCTGCCATGTCACTGCTGGGAAGGGAGAGCAGGGGGAGCTGAGCTGCTATGTCACTGCTGGGAGGGGAGTGTAGGGAGAACTGAGCTGCCATGTCACCGCTGGGAAGGGAGAGTAGGGGGAGCTGCGCTGCCATGTCACTGCTGGGAAGGGAGAGCTGAGCTGCCAGGTCACTGCTGGGAAGGGAGGGAAGGGAGAGCAGGGAGATCTGAACTGCCATGTCACTGCTGGGAAGGGAGAGCTGAGCTGCCATGTCACTGCTGGGAAGGGAGAGCTGAACTGCCATGTCACTGCTGGGAAGGAAGAGCAGGGGGAGCTGAGCTGCTATGACACTGCTGGGAAGGGAGAGTAAGGAGAGCTGAGTTGCCATGTCACTGCCGAGAAGGGAGACCAGGTGGAGGTGAGTTGCCATGTCAATGCTAGGAAAGGAGAGCAGGGAGAGCTGAACTGCCATGTTACTGCTGGGAAGGAAGAGCAGGAGGAGCTGAGCTGCCATGTCCCTGCTGGGAAGGAAGAGTGGGGAGAGCTGAGCTGTCATGTCACTGATGGGAAGGGAGAGCTGAGCTGCCATGTCACTGCTGGGAAGGAAGAGCACGGGGAGCTGAGCTGTCATGTCACTGCTGGGAAGGAAGAGCACGGGGAGCTGAGCTGTCATGTCACTGCTGGGAAGGAAGAGCACGGGGAGCTGAGCTGTTATGTCACTGCTGAGAAGGGAGAGCAGGGGGAGCTGAGCTGCCATGTCACTGCTGGGAAGGGAGAGCAGAGGGAGCTGAGCTGCCATGTCACTGCTAGGAAGGGAGAGCTGAGCTGCCATGTCACTGCAGGGAAGGGAAAGCAGGGAGAGCTGAGCTGCCATGTCACTGCTGGTAAAGGAGAGCAGGGAGAGCTGAGCTGCCATGTCACTGCTGGGAAGGGAGAGCTGAGCTGCTATGTCACTGCTGGGAAGGGAAAGCAGGGAGAGCTGAGCTGCCATGTCACTGCTGGGAAAGGAGAGCAGAGCTGTCATGTCACTGCTGGGAATGAAGAGCAGGGGGAGCTGAGCTGCTATGTCACTGCTGGAAGGGGAGTGTAGGGAGAACTGAGCTGCCATGTCACTGCTGGGAAGGGAGAGCAGGGGGAGCTGCGCTGCCATGTCACTGCTGGGAAGGGAGAGTAAGGAGAGCTGAGTTGCCATGTCACTGCTGGGAAGGGAGAGCTGAGCTGTCATGTCACTGCTGGGAAGGGAGAGCAGGGAGAGCTGAACTGCCATGTCACTGCTGGGAAGGGAGAGTAGGGAGAGCTGAGCTGCCATGTCACTGCTAGGAAGGGAGAGCTGAGCTGCCATGTCACTACCGGGAAGGGAGAGCAGGTGGAGGTGAGCTGCCATGTCACTGCTGGGAAGGGAGAGCTGAACTGCCATGTCACTGCTGGGAAGGAAGAGTAGGAGGAGCTGAGCTGCCATGTCCCTACTGGAAAGGAAAAGCTGGGAGAGCTAAGCTGCCATGTCACTGCTGGGAAGGGAGAGATGAGCTGACAACATGTCACTGCTGGGAAGGAATGCATTAAGGTACAAAATGTTTAGACTTTACAACCCCTTTAAGCTGAACTCTAGCTTTGTATTCACTTTAAGTAGTTTTTCCTTTGCTAAGAAATATTGCTGCTGTAGGTTCCATATAAACTGTAAACAGCACTGTGCTCTGGAAGCAGTAGGGGGATGCAAAATTGAGTCAGGCACTGCGCTGCTCAGCCATTCACAGGAAACTTTGTATTTTTTTTTAATAAATACAAGGCTTCCTCTGATTAGCTGAAGTAGAAATTGTGATGCCATCCGCCCGCCTCTCCACCTTAATAAAAAAAAAAAATCTATGAATGCATTATGGATCTCGAAAGTGAAGCTTTATGCTAAAATATGAGCATGGCCATACAGGCAGGATTTTTTAATGCAGAAGAGACATGCTCTGTTTCTTCTGCATTAAAGTTACTTACCTGCCTGTCCACCCCAGTACATTAAGCTGTGCACACGTAGCTCATTGTACAAATTCGGCAATGCTGAACCTGATGGAACTTCCAGCACATGAACGGGAGTGATGTCATTTCGGCTCGGAAAGCTTGAGACCCAGAAGAAGACCGCCCAAACCCAGATAGCAAAGATAACTTGCCACAAATTTGAAGCAGTGTAGAATAAGTCTGTTAACTTGTTGCACATTTTCACTGGCAAGTTGTACACTTAGACCCCTTTCACACTGGGGCCGCCTGTGCGATCGCTGTAAAGTGCTCGTTTTAGCGCTCTAGCGCTGTTTAAGCAAAGCTTTTCGGCTGCTTTCAACCCCCCAAAAAATGGTTAAAAACTCCAGTTTTGCTGCGCTTTCAAAGTGATTTGATAGCCCTGCCCATTCATTCTAATGTGCAGGGCATTTTGGGAGCACTAAATACAGCGCTCCCAACCCACCCCAAAGATGCTGCCTGCAGGACTTTTCGGAACGTCCCGCAAGCGCACCGCCCCAGTGTGAAAAGACACACTGGAATGAATGGGAGGCGGTTTTCATGCGCTTAGCAGAGGCTATTTCTAGCGCTAAAGCGCCTGAAAACCGACCCAGTGTAAAAGGGGTCTTACAGAGCACTTGAAGCCCAGTCCTAGTTGACACTTTTCCAATTTGTAGCAAATTTGTGTGACAAGTCTCTAGCAAGAGCGAAGTTGCAGTGGTGAGTCTACAGCAAGAGCTCTGCAAGGTTACAGCATGATAATTCAGCCACAGTGACCCCTGTGGTGGGATGACTATTGCACAACATAACTGAACCAGTACTTGCAGCAGACTTGCAGAATGTTTTCAAAGAAAGTTAATCTGGAGTCATGCAATGCGGACTTGCTGCAATTGTGCAACAAACTTGTGAAGCCTGGCAAGTCTAGCAATAGCTTAGGAAGTAATTTTCAAATTTGCAGCACAATTGCTTGCTATCTGGGAAGATGTCTGCAGCTGGCAGGGAGCTCCAGGACATTGCGTCGCTGGACTGAAGGTGAGTATAGCTCAGCTTTAATGCCCCATTCACACCTGAGCATTTTGTAGCTTGAAGCCTGAAGCTACAAAACGCTGGAGGAGAAAAAAAATCAATGATTCTCTATGGAGATGGTTCACATCTCCACTCAAAAATGCCTGAAGCCAAAAGCCTGAAAACTCCTGAAGCTCAAACAAGTTCTGGAAGTATTTTTTCAGGCAGATTTGAGAGTTTTTCTGCTTTTTACATTGGTGACCTTTTGACCTGTACAAAATTGCGGCAAAACACAGTAAAATCGGGCGATTTTCTGCCTGAAAACGACACGCTCAGGCGTGAATGCAGTCTAAGCAGTTGTGTGCATTGTCCCATAGAAAATAAAATACATGTGTTCATAAAGAAAAATGCAGCTGTTTTGTTTTTTTTGTGAGTATGCAAGAGGCCTTTCACTTACCCAATCCCTTGCTCTCACTGGCTCCTCCTTTCATGTCATCGGCACTGCAGCCTCTACAGCTTACCATACATGTTACAATCAGATTGTCCAATTTCCTTTAGATCCACCGACAACTATGTATTGTAAAGGCCTGTCTGACTGGATACAGATTTATTAAATTGATTAGGCAGGTACCCTTTTGGTAAAACTAAAGTTAAAGTGTTACTAAACCCACAACTGTAAAATCAACCTATATATGTAGTAAAGAATGCTTGTTAAACTCTCTGTGGAACCTAAGGGGTTAACCCTCTGCATTGCGTAAAAAGGCTGTTTGATCATGTCTTCTCTGATCCTCCTCTTCTTCCACTGTCCCCAATACATCTCCTAATAGAACAGAGCATTTGGGCACTCTGCACATGCTCAGTTTGGTGTGTATTGCCATAGAGTTTATTTTTTTTCTTCTTGGGAAAGTGTATGTGATCAGCACAGGACAAATCAGCACTGTCCAGACAGGGGGTCAGGGGTCATGCAGCCTCATAGAACAGTCAGAGGAGAATGAAAACTCCTTCTAAAAGCTTTAACCAGGGCTCAGCCAGACATTGATAGAAGTCAAAAGCCTGCTCTAACTGCTGATGAGAAAAGATATTTAGCAGCTTATATTTACTAAAATAATTGTATTTCCATGTTCTGTGTACTGTGGAAGACCAGATATAGGTGTCCGTTTATGAAGCAGTGGAAAAAATCCACTGCTCCATTCTCCGGCATTCACACAGGAGATCGTTCTCTGTGTGCCAGTTTATGAAGCAGTGTAGATTGCTTCACCTTTTGTGAAGTGAAGTGATCTACAAATGCTTCCAATAGTGGAGAACGCCCTGATACTGGAATCTCGTGAGACATAGCGAGATTATGGTACCAGAAATTTACCGAAACATGAGATGTCGGTTAATTAAGCAGTGATAAAATGATCACTGCTCACTAACGGATATTGTTTTCCCCCGATCATCTGTTTCATAAACCGAAACTGAACTGTGATCAGCGGTGATCCCAAGTACTTGGGATCACAGCTGTTCACAGGTTCATAAACAGACACCATAGTGAATGCAGAGTCCTGGGTTTAGTAACACTTTAATTGTACAAAGACTGTAACATTTATGGTGATCCTTGGGTGGTCATAGGCACTCTGATGTAATCAAGTATAATGCAGGGCTAAGGGGGAGTCTCACTGTAAGGTTAGACTGACTGTTTTGTTTTCCCTGGAGTTCAGCTTTAGGCTATATTCACACTGGTGATAAGGGCCGGTTTGAATAGTAGCTGCAAGAATCAAAGAATCCTGACCGAAGGGTCTGGTATCGTCCGGGGAGGGAACCCCACACAATTCTTTTTTCATTTCTTTGTGGGGTTCCCCTTCAAGATCCTCAGCACACAAGTCGCACCGCAAGTCGGGTCATCATAATCCGACTTCTGGTGAGACTTATATTCAAATCAATGGGCTCCCATAGGGAACCATTGATTTTGAATAGAGACAGAGAAGTGTGACTTAAAGCTAGAGAGGAAAAACGCACGTAGACACCAATGCAAAACGCTTATAAAATCGCGTTTTTAAACAGTGTTTTTTCTTGGTGTCGGTACTAGCTTTACAGCTCTTTTTTTAACATCCTGTGTGCATGAGAACTAATTATCGGTTGCCTATGGCTGCAGCTATTTGCTGTGTCCACACAGCCAGCGATTACCTGTTGTGATCACTGTTAGACACACTTTGTGTGCGTCCGCAAGTAATTGGTGGCTGGATTGGAGAGCCGCGAATAGCTGTGGCCGGCGGCAACCTGCCGTTGTGAACAACACCGGATACTATTCACACCGGCCCTAATCACTGGTGTGAATGTAACCTTAAATATAACCCTGAATGCATTTTATTACATCTGTTCAATAAATGAAAATTAAAACCCTTGGTTTTTGCTGCCTGTAAACTCTGTAGTATCATCTCAAGCAGTGGTAATGAGCCCTACCCAAGTTATCAGAGAACTAAAAACCCACCCGCCTATATTCTGAAGATCAGCAGAGAGGAAGGTATTCTGTAGTTCAAACACACTTTCTGTAGTGGGGTGACAACGCTGCTCCTTAGATATGGTAAGGTGAGTGAGTGTTGTCGCCCTATTCCAGAAAGCATGTTACTGGCAGGATCGATAGTTAAAAATAAAGGAAAACCACTACCACATCTAAGTTGCAATATATGACATTTTGATCTTGGGTTTTGATAAACTTTAACCATTGTTTCGGCACCATGTTCCTCTTAACCACTTGCTGCCTGGGCGAATTCTGATACTTCGATCCTACATGTAAAAATCATCATTTTTTTGTTAGAAAATTACTCAAAACCCCCAAACATTATATATGGGTTTTTTTTTAGCAAAGACCCTAGGGAATAAAATGGTGGTCATTGCAACTTTTTATCTCGCACTGTATTTTCGCAGTCATTTTTCGAACGCATTTTTTTTTTAAAAGGTTCATGTATTTAAAAAATAAGAAAACAGTAAAGTTAGCCCATTTTTTTGCATAATGTGAATGAGGATGTTACAATGAGTAAATAGATACCTAACATGTCACGCTTCGAAATTGTGCACACTCGTGGAATGGCACCAAACTTCGGTATTTAAACATCTCCATAGACGACGCTTTAAATTTTTTTACAGGTTACATGTTTAGACTTACAGAGGAGGTCTATTGCTAGAATTATTGCTCTCGCTCAAACATTCGCAGCGATACCTCACATGTGTGGTTTGAACGCGTTTACATATGTGGGTGCGACTGACGTATGCGTTCGCTTCTGTGCTCGAACTCATGGTGACGGGGGAGCTTTACATTTTTTTTATTATTATTACTGTTTATTTTAACTTTATTTTTTTATTTCTACATTTTCCCTTTATTTTTTTTTATTTTTTTTATCACTTTTATTCCTATTACAAGGAATGTAAACATCCCTAATGGGAATAGTGCGTGACAGGTACTCTTTATGGAGAGCTATGGGGTCAATAAAACCCCACATCTCTGCTCCAGGCTGGAAAGGCTGAGATCAGAAAAAAAAATGGACTGTCTTGGCCTTTCCAGTTGAGTCCCTGGGCATTGTTTATATCCGCCGGCTGGATGTGGCGTCATTCCTGGACCTCCGAGGCGCTTAGAGATGACTGGTGACCATCTGGTCATCAGTCATCTCTATGCTCAACTAACTGAAGTTAGAATCCTGAATGGCTACCATGCACATCTGCACCAGATTTTGCACTCTCCAGTTTTAGTAAATCAGCCCCTAAGCTTCATTTCTCTCTGCTATCTAGTTCCTTTGCTATCTGCAAGAATCGCTTCTGACAAGTTTTCCTGACCGCACATGAAAAATGGTCACAGGGGAGGGATCAATCTGTGATTGACAGCCTCAGCTCTGTTCCTGTGTGAAGGGGGTGTGTCCACTCCCTCCAATCAGCTCTCAGAGCTCTTGTACAGGTTGTAACTGCAGCTCTCCACCCCCTGCTTTGTGAGTGTGAAAAAATCCTTTTCATCTCAGAGTTTTACAAGGATGTACAGGACCACAAATTGCTGCAAATAAGCAGGTACAACTTGTAGGAGAATTTGTTTAATCTCTGTATATCACCTGAGGCCAGTCACTTCACTGGGTCTAGATAAGGGTTTAGAACCACTTTAAAGCCTCTGGGTATGTAACCTGGAGCAATGTCAGATGGCAACCATGCCCACTATTTCTATAAGATCTCCAGTCTTGCCTAATAAAACAGAATGCACTCATAAAATAGTCTTTCCCAGGGCTGCCGGACAAGGTGCTTAGTTCACACAATGTTCTGATTCCTGCTGGAGCATGTACAGTCAGTATAGTCACTCCTATAACAAACACAGAATGCCCATATATAAAATATGGCCACTAGGCAGGTGCTTGGTTGACAATCTAAACATTGGTGAATTTGGGGAGTTCAGCCAGTGACCACACTTTAGTGGGAAGAGTTGGTCAGAGGGCATCATTTTGGGATGCGTTATTTCTGCCTTTTAGAAAAATCATTGCTATATGTTATCCTGAGCTGGGACTGATGGTGTTACCATGGAAACCTATCTTCAACAGACGTGAATGGAAAAGTTATGGAAAGATTCTATTAACAGAATGTTATCACCGCCCCCTCCTCCTCACCACCCGCACTGCTACTACGGCACCATGGAACAGATGGCGCCAGTAGGAGGGGGATGGTGATATTTCACGTCAGTTAATAGATGAACCACTGAACCCAGATATTATACCGGATATGTTAGGCATTTCTGACTGGTGGAACAGTGGGGAAATTTTCTATTGGTGGAATAAAGGGGAGGGGACATAACTGACTATAACAAATGGAACTCTAGTCTAGATTGGGGGAGTAAACCAGGGGTCATTGGCTGCAATCAATGGGTTGGATTAGAGGGTTCTAAGGCTGTGGTCAACAATTTATATTAAAAAAGAGAAAATACTGCGCTAATCAGTGAAATAGTGAGCAGCTAGCACAAACAGCCTTAACAAAATACTGGATTACAGATGGATATAAAAAATGTGCAGCGCATGAGCATAAACGTGAAAATAAGCCCCCTGGTCGAGGCACTGAGAGTAAATTGAGAAAAAAAAAAAAACGTAAATCACAGACATAAAACCTACAAAAGAATATTGCAAAATATAGATGTAACCACACTGTAATATGGTAAGGTGAAGTTCAATAATATTAATCCACCAGTGGAGAAGTTTATCTCTTGAACGTGAAACAAAAAGTGTCTGAAGCGACTAAAAAGTAAATAAATCGTGAAAAAATCTTCAACTTGTGCAAGATGAAAACACCATGTATGAATAGGGTACTCTTACCAGAAATACCTCCATAAAGACCATTCTCATGGGATAAGTATGTACCACAAAAGTAGAACGTGTTCAACTTCTAAAAAAGTGTT
>BLSH010327072.1:614910-637927 GCA_018402905.1 Glandirana rugosa | reverse complement strand
ACAGAAACACAATGCAAATGCTGCACACACTGCAGCATCAATACCTATTCGCTTTTGTGCCATTGCGCTTATCTCTTCTGATGGGGATCCCTTTCCAGGAGATTGTATCATAGTCAATATAGGAGCTCTAGATACTGTATCTACCCCAAGCCCTGATCAAGTGGGGTTGTCTGGTCCCCAAAACTTGTTGAATACTTTTACTAATAATAAACTATAATCAAGAATAAAGCTGCATGTACACTTGATGTGATAGTTTGTCTCAGCCTCTTTTTGCTCATTTCGATTTCTCAAGTCAGGTGGCACTCATTCCGTTGGGCTGTCCCCTACTTTGTGTTCTAGCGTAGCCTGTTGGTGGAGCTGTGGGCTCCTTTTACCATGTTTCTCCTTGCCTCCTGCTGTTAAAAAAAAAAACAACTAAAAACAAAGAGTTTATAGAGCTCAGTAGATGAACCCTAAGACATGAGTCAGAGCAGTGACCCCCCCCCCCCCCCTCTTCTACCCCATCATATAGAGTTGCTCAGCCCAAGGTATGAATTGTACAGTGAACAAGCAGTGGCGTCTGTGCTATCCCTTCACCCCACAGCACACTGAGAATCCTTTATAGTATGTGTGTGTGTGTGTGTGTATGTATGTGGGGAGGCACTGGATACCTTCAGCTGCCATTATGCCCTTACTGGGTGTCCCATGCATGCCTGTACCTTAAAGGAGGGGTGGGCTCCTTCCAGGCAAACATGCCCTTAATCTATCTATTGCTGTATGTACTCCAATTTGGGAGACTCTCAGAATTCTAGTTAGGACCACAGTACACTGGAGTGCCTTGACTTGGCCACTGCAGCTTACACATATGTTTGCAAATGTGTGCAACTGAACCCCTTGTTTTTAAGGTCAACTGTTAAACTTTTTGTTTCTTTTTGATGTGCATTTTCCTTCCATGTGCTCCTTGCTGCAAATGCCAGTTATAGGTTGGGGTGGTTGCAATTTGCTTGTACCGTTGACAAATTGGTGTGGGGACGTACTGGATACCTTCAGCTGCCATTGTGCCCTTGCTGGGTGTCCTGTGCATACCTGTACCTTTTTAAGGAGGGGTGGGCTCCCTCCAAGCAAAGCTGCCCTTAATCTGTCTACTGCTGTATGTGCTCCAATTTGTCAAATTCTCAAAATTATAGTTACGACCACAGTACACTGGGATGCCTTGATGTGGTTACTGCGGTTTACACATATGTTTGAAAATGTGTGCGACTAAACAGGCTAACTAGTAAGCTAGTAAGGCTAGATAGAGTTGTTTGGTCACTGTAACAATAGGCATGTTTGCTGCAAACGAAAGACAGTATTTAGGAGAAGAACAACCGTGAAGCATGGTGGTGGAAATATTCTGGATTAGGGGTGTTTTGCTGCTTTAGAGCCTTTGTGGCTTGTAGTCGAGTCAACTCTACATTCTGCATCATACCAAAGTGTGCTTAATAAGAATGTGAGATCATCTGTACAAAAGTTTAATCTGAACCAGAAATGGGTCTTTGCACAAAATAATGATCTGAAGCACACTGGCAATTCACTAAGACATGTCTCAAGAAGAAGAAAGTGAGGGTTAGGGACTGCCCTAGTCAAAGCGTTGGTTTTATTTCTTTAAATTTTGCAGAAAGATTTTGAAACGTATTTCCTGATATAAAAGTTTCAGTTTGAAATTCATGCAAGGGAACCCAGAAACATCTTGCAAGTATTTCACTTGTCGATGTCTGAGATTGGTGGGCAGTCATAAGAGGTTATTTCTGCTACATGTGGCAATACCAGCTTTTGATGCAAGGGTGTATCCAGCTGTTTGCGAAATTACAAGTCCCATGAGGCATTGCAAGCAACTGACAGTTACGATCATGTCTCCCAAAGGCAAAGGCATGATGGGACTTGTAGTTCCGCAACAGCTGGCGGGCCACAGGTTGAGCACCCATGGTGTACACCATTGCATCTATTGACATTTCTGTTGAATAAATGAGTTTAAAGGCAATATTCCTGTGTTCTTATTCAAGTATATTACCTTTTATCTGTAGGCACTACTTGAGTAAAGATCTGATGTTTGTGTGCTTATTAAATATGTTGAAAAACAAAAATGTATTACATTTTGTAGCTGCTTTTGTTTTTTTCCTATATTTTCACTTTGTGATCCAGCCAGTAAAGCCTCATGCACACTAGAAAGCTAAAAAGCTAATGGTTAAGTGTTTTTTTTTTTAAATGTATGTTTAATCTTTGTTTATTCAATGAGTTTGTAAAATAAACACGCATTTAACATGTACATACTGTGATTGAACAGAAGGATTTGGGTTTCCAATGTATGATGTCCTCTATACAACATAAGTCTAGCCCTTCATGGGTGGATATGCTAATGATGAGCCAATATATTCAGCAGTGTCATCCAGAATCCCAACACAGAACAAATTACATATAACATTAACCACAGTATTTAAGCGCTCTATTTCGATTCTTGAAAGAGACAAGCAATAGTGGGTAATAGTGTAAGAGAAAAGAAGAAGAGAAAGGAGACAAGCAGAGGGGAAGGGAGAGAAGAGGAAGGGGAGGGGAACCATGGGTGGCATCCCTGACCGTAGAGAGAACTTACACGCTAGTGGATATGAAGGAGTCAAAATTTGAAGAATATCTAACATGCGACCAGACTGTCCACATAAGTTTATGCGATTCAGTTTTTTCTATATCCCATGCGATCATGCGTTCCATAAGCTCAATCCTGTCCACCTCACAGGCCCATTCAGCTATTGATGGCGCCTCAGTCTGGCGCCAACGTCTAGCTATCACAGACCGAGCCGCTGTGATAAAGTGTCTGACTAGGTCTTTTTTGATCTACCTGTAAGAGCCCGGCACCATGGAAAGCACTGTAACCCGGGGCTCATTGGGTATTTTATCTCCTACCAGTTGCTCAGTTATAGGTTGGCATCCCAAAACGGGATAATTTTCGGACACATGCCCCAAATATGTGTGGTTAAGTGTTTTTTGCCGGCGTTTAGCAGTGTTCGTCTAGTGTGTAAGCTACAATTAGTAGCTGCAGCGTTAAGGAGCGGGGTCGTCGGCATCGTTAACAGCCAGTGAATAGCTGGTTGTTAAGGAGTGGGCTGGGAAGCCAGCCGCTGCGTCCTTAGCAACATATGAGTAATCAGCTGACAGCGGTCAGATGGCAGAGCCGGCAGATGGTGGGAGCCTTCTTTGGAACCGGAGGTTTTTTCTGTCTTTTCTTTGTTCTTTTTTTCGGGTCGGCAGTGGGCATCGTGATTTGACGATGGATCTACAACGGGGGACATTTTTTTTTTTTTTTAAAGGGACTTGTCAAAAACTTGCGTTGTGCTTTTTATTTACTTTTTACCTTTTTTTTTTTTTGGTGAGTAAGTAGGGGTACTATGAATGCACATGGGGGGGGGGCTTGTTAAAGGGGGCTTCCAGATTCCGATAAGCCCCTTTCCCACAGACCCCTACAACCACCGGCCAGGGTTGTGAGGAAGAGGGGCCCTTGTACTTATCAATATGGGAACAAGGTGCTTTGGAGGGGAGGGGGCAGAGTGGCCTGGTGTGGTTCAGGGGTGGGGGGGGGGCTCCCTCATTCCCCCCCCCCCCATTTTCTCAATTTTGGGGGGAGCCCCATGCCATTTTTCTTTATTTTAGCCTGGGGATACCCCTCAAAATCCATACCAGATCCCACATCATTTTTTCACATTTTTGTATTGCTGACAATTTTTTTTTTTTTTTTTTTTTTTACATTCAGTTGTCCGAGGGGAATCCTGCTGACAATCGATGACTTATCTTTTAAAGAGGTTGTAAACCTCCATTTTCAAGTTGTCCCTATAGGTAAGCCTATAATAAGGCTTACCTATAGGTACAGTAAATATCTCCTAAATGTGCGCTGTTTAGGAGATATTCACTTTGTACTGCGCCAATGATGTCATCGGTGCATGCGCTGTGAAGAAATGGCCCTCCGTGCCGTTTCTTCACTAGCGAGTGCCTTGACTGGCAGCTGCCGCGTGCAAGCGTAAGAGTGACATCACGCAACTCAGACCAGTCACAGCCCCGGAAGGAAGAGGGGCGAACATGGGGGACATTGTGGGCTTCATTTGCAGGCAAGTGTCACCTAATGTGCTAGTATGCGATGCATACTACCACATTATGCTTTTACTTTGCAGAGGACAAAAAAGGAGGTAAAACCCATCAGGTTTACTTCCTCTTTAAGGACACCGACGGCCTCTGATTTAAAAAAAAAAACCCTTTTCCAAACACTGGACATCAGCGTTTAGCAGAGTTAGGGAGAGTTTAGTGGAGTTTAGGAGCTGTCAGCATTTTTTCTGCCAAAACGGTGCTGCTCCAGAACGCGCTGGTCCTGGGTTTTTTTCACAGCATCTAAACGCTTATGCCACTAAAAGTTTGTGTGCATGGACACATAGAACAACATGGAGAGGCGTTTTGAAACTGTAAAAGAAAAAAAAACCGCCTGACGCTGCTAAAAGTGGCAGTAAAAATTCCCTGTGTGCGTGAAGACTAAATGGTCCTTTTACACTGATGTACTTTTATGTGCTTTTGTGCAGCTTAAGGTCCCTTTTACACTGATGCACTTTTGATGCGTATAGCCTTTCTTCCTAAAGGAAACAAAAAACTGTCGCTGTAGCTGATTATAAAGTGTTATCTGAAGTTTAGCTTACATTTTTTTTTTAGTCAAGTCCAGCTAAATCTTCTTGTGTAAAGCCTGCCATACATGGATCGAAATTCGGTATTGATGGGGGAATCAAGCAACTTTCTTTCCTTTCACCCATGGTGACAGTGCTGCTGTCCAAAAGTGTTTGCTTTACAACTTCATCCAGAATGCAGACACCCTAAAGCAGGTAGCACGTGTGGAAGGAAAGAAAATTTCTTGATTGAATGTGTTGATGGGCAAATTCCTCCCGCAGCGCTAATGTGTTCAGCCGGCGGGGAGCACAGGGAGCCTTCCCTGCCAGCAGAACACAATGATTAGTGTTGCCGACTTATAGCTTGTGGAACTAATTGTTCAGGAAACTATATATTGGCTTGCTTACAACCAGGGTGTCCATGCATGGGCTGGTCGCTGCTAAACTTTCAATCCAAGTTTCGCTGGCTTAAGACAGAAAGTGTTACTGGCAGGATCACTATGTGAAAATAAAGGGAAAGGGCCTAAAAAAGGAAAACAAATGCAGTTACCACATCTAAGGATTGGTAGGCTGCAATATATGATCTAGATATATACAGTGGATATAAAAAGTCTACACATCCCTGTTAAAATGTCAGGTTTCTGTTATGTAAAAAATGAGACAAAGATAAATAATTTCAGAACTTTTTCCACCTTTAATGTGACCTACAAACTGTACAAATCAACTGAAAACCAAACTGAAATCTTTTAGGAGGGGGGGTAAAAATAAAAAAATAAAATAGTGTGGTTGCATAAGTCTGCACACCCTCTTATAACTGGGGATGTAGCTGTGTTCAGATTTAAGCAATCACATTCAAACTCATGTTAACTAGGAGTCAGTACACACCTGCCATCATTTAAAGAGCATCTGATTAACCCCAAATAAAGTTCAGCTGTTCTAGTAGGCTTTCCTGACATTGGTCCACAGAGAGCTTCCCAAGCATCAGAGGGATCTCATTGTTAAAAGGTATCAGTCAGGAGAAGGGTACAGAAGAATTTCCAAGGCATTAGATATACCATGGAACACAGTGAAGACAGCCATCATCAATTGGAGAAAATATGGCACAACAGTGACATTACCAAGAACTAGACGTCCCTCCAAAATTGATGAAAGATGAGAAGAAGACTGGTCAGGGAGGCTGCCAAGAGGCTTACAATGACATTAAAGGAGCTGCAGGAATATCTGGCAAGTACTGGCTGTGTGTTACATGTGACAGCAATCTCCGGTATTCTTCATATGTCTGCGCTTAGGGGTAGAGGGGCAAGACGGAAGCCTTTTCTTATGAAGAAAAACATCAATGACTGGCTAAATTTTGCAAAAACACATCTGAAGTCTCCCAAAAGCATTTGAGAAAATGTGTTCTGGTCTGATGAAACCAAGGTTGAACTTTTTGGCCGTAATTCCAAAAGATATGTTTGGTGCAAAAACACTGCACATCACCAAAAGAATGCCATACCTACAGTGAAGCATGGTGGTGGCAGCATCATGCTTTGGGGCTGTTTTTCTTCAGCCGGTCAAGGTAGAGGGGATTATGAACAGTTCCAAATACCAGTCAATATTGGCACAAAACCTTCAGGCTTCTGCTAGAAAGCTGAACATGAAGAGGAACTTTATCTTTGCAGTCTTGCAGCATGACAACAAGCCAAAGCATACATCCAAATCAACAAAGGAATGGCTTCACCAGAAGAAGATTAACGTTTTCAAATGGCACAGACCTAAAACCAATTGAAAGTCTGTGGGGTGATCTGAAGAAAGCTGTGCACAGGAGATGCCCTCACAATCTGACAGATTGGGAGTGTTTTTGCAAAGAAGAGTGGGAAAATATTGCCAAGTCAAGATGTGCCATGCTAATAAACTCATACCCAAAAAGACTGAGTGCTGTAATAAAATCAAAAGGTGCTTCAACAAAGTATTAGTGTAAGGGTGTGCACACTTATGCAACCATATTATTTTATTTTTTTATTTTTACTTCCCTCCACCTAAAAGATTTCAGTTTGTTGTTCAACTGAGTTGTACAGTTTATAGGTCACATTAACCACTTACCAACCGGAAGGTTTTCCAGCTTTAGGACCAGAGCACTTTTTGCGATTCGGCGCTGCGTCGCTTTAACTGATAATTGCGCGGTCGTGCGACGTTGCACCCAAACAAAATTTGCGTCCTTTTTTTCCCACAAATAGAGCTTTCTTTTGGTGGTATTTGATCGCCACTGCGTCATTTCTGACAACCGCTATAAACAAAAGAAGAGCGACCATTTTGCAAAAAAAAACCAAATTTCTTACTTTTTGCTAAAATTCAAATCTAAAAAAAATATAAAAAAACATTTGTGATAAAAAAAATCACAATCGGCGTTTATTGATTGGTTTGCACAAAAGTGGCCGCGTTTACGGATGATGAGAATTAATTTCTGGGGTTTTTATATTTTTTATTTTTTACTAGTAATAGCGGTGATCTGCGATTTTTAGCGGTACTGCGATATTGGGGCGGACATGTCGGACATTTTTGACACTTTTTTGGGACCAATGACATTTATTCAGCGATCAGAAATTTAAATGTCCACTGATTACTGTATAAATGTCATTGGCAGTGAAGGGGTTAACCGGGGGGGGGGGAGCTAGGGGTTAACTGTGTTCCCTGGGTGTGTTCTTACTGTGGGGGGGTTGGGCTAACATGGGCATGAGAGATCTAACTGATCCCAGTGACAGGGATCAGTAGATCTACCATGCCCCTACTAACAGCAGGGAACCGCCGTGTTTACATCGGCGGTTCCCCGTTCTTTCCCTGTAGCCGCTCATCGTGGCTCGCCGGCGGACATCGGCACACTCCCCTGGTGGCTGATTGCAGATCGCCGCTTATTTACGGCGATTCGCGCTCAGCATCCCGACTGCCGCCGTGAAAACACGGCGCGCGGTCGGGAAGTGGTTAAAGGTGGAAAAAGTTCTGAAATTATTTATCTTTGTCTCATTTTCACAGAAACCTGATATTTTAACAGGGGTGTGTAGACTTTTTATATCTGCTGTATATATTAAAAATACTATAGAGTAGCTAGAAAGCATCAAACTGTTCAGAGTTCAACTTAAACAATTAAAATTTAAATTGATCAAAAAAATATTATACCCCTTTTCAGTTTTTTTTTTTTTTTTTTATGGGTTAAGGGTTATAAGGGTGTATTTGTTTAATTTATCAGTGAGTGTCTTGTATTTTATAAGTTATGCGGTCAGATACAAAGACTGCTCTTTTCTGTTTTTTGGTGCTGCCGAGAATTTGATGATCACGCGCCAAGAATGGCGAGCTCTTGGTAAAAAGGCTAGGGGCATTATTACTGTGTACTCCACCATTTCTAACATCCCTGGTATTCAGTATTATAGCTATAGTGTTTTGCTAATCACGCGGCTTAAGCTATTTATGTTAGTAATACCTTTTTAAGATATTGCAGAGAGACAGAATGGACTGTTCAGTCATAATGCGACTTTTTAATCTCTTCTTCTTTCCACAAAGTCTAAAAAAGATTTTGCGAATTGAATAATAATTTGATCCGTTAATCTTTTGAAGGTAGTAATTTTATTGTGCCCTCTCTGCTGTCTCTGCGGCACACAAATGAATAGTGCTTCATTATAGCAGACTGCATTTAATAACCATTATCCATTATCATGTAATTAAGACTCCCTGTAACGAATCATGAGGACAATGCAAAAATACATAGTACATTTCTTTAATGAACTGGAAAATGTTCATCTTGTTCTATTTAGTAATGAGTTGCTGAATAGTCATTAAAGCCACTGGAGAACAGGATGAGATGGATTCTAAAGACTGTCTTCAGCTTGTGCTTAATCTATTAGAATTAAAATTTCATCTTCTATTTTTATCAACAGCTGATTAAAAGTCATTCTGTTTGACCAAATTGATTAGAAGACCATATACAGGGGCAGCTGTTGTTTAATGAAAGTTTTTAATGAAACTGTACCAGGGAGACTGGTAATTATAGGCCTTATAAAAGCTGGAACTACTCAGCCAGCATATAACGTTCATTGTGCGCCTGATGATTTAACGCAGTGTGGGGGTGGGGCGCCTGATTTCAGCTTGCCCCTCAATATGCCATATAGCTCAGTGACTTCTGTATAATGGTCAAGGCAGAGAGCTTCTTGTTTGCCCTTCAGACAGGTGTGTAGGGGTAAAACTAGCCAACCATGTATGTGGTCTGGTCACGTCTGAGTTGATTGGTGTCTAGTCACCTCTACATATTGGGTGATGAGGGATGAGAGGTGGTTAGTGTCTGGGTTTCTCTATGTACTAGGTAATGGGGGGTGAGAGGTCAGTTTTTGTGTCTGGTCCCCTCAATGTACTGGGTGATGAAAGTTGAGAGGTGATTAGTGTCTGGTCTTCCCTATGTAATATGTAATGAGAAGTGAGAGGTGACTGGTGCCTGGACTCTATGTACTGGGGTAACGAGGGGGTTGATATCAGGTGTCTTTGTACCAGGTGATGAAGGGTTACAGACGAGTGCTGTCTGATCTGATCTATGTACCTGGTGATGAAGAGTGAGAAGTGATTGGTATCTGGCTTCTTCTATGTACCGGCTGATTAAGGGGGAGTGGGGATTAGTGTCTGGTCTCTTCTATGTACTGGGTGATAGGAGGTGAATGGTGTAAGGTCCGTTCCATGTTACTGGCGATGAAGACTGAGCGATGATTGGTGTCTAGTCTGTTCCCTGTTCCAGGTGATGAGGGTGGTGAGAGGTGCTTGGTGTCTGGTCTATTCCATGTTGTGGGTCAAGGGTCTCAAAACTTTCTAAACAAAGGGCCAGTTTACTGTCCTTCAGACTTTAGGAGGGCCGAACATCAGTGGGAAAAAAAATAATATCCCATTGTTCGTTTCAGTGAGGGTAATTGTGCCCCTTTATTGGAGTAAGTGGGAGGAATTGTGCCCCGTCGTTGATGTCATTGGGCCCCATCGTTGGTATAATTGAGAGGAATTGTGCCTCATCATTGATGTCATTGGGCCCCATTGTTCGTATCATTAGGAAGAATTGTGCCCTATTGTTTGTGTGAGTGGGAGGAAATGTGTCCTCTTCATTGGTGTCAGTGGGGAAAATTATGCCCCATTGTTGGTATCAGTGGGTTAAATAGTGCCCCAACGGCCGGATAAAAGCAAGCAAAGGGCTGCATCTGGCCCAATGGGCCGCAGTTTGGAGACCACTGTTCTGGGTGATGAGGAGTGAGAGGTGATTAGTGTCTGGTCTCTTCTCTGTACCAAGTGATTATGGGAGAGAGGTGATTGGTATCTGGTCTCTTCTATATACAGAGTGATGAGGAGTGAGAGGCGATTGGTATCTGGTCTCTTTTATGTACTGGGTGATGAGTGAGAGGTGATTTGTGTCTGGCTTCCTGTGCATACCGGGTGGTGAAGAGTGAAAGGTGATTAGTATCCGGTCTCTTCTATATACTGGGTGATGATTGGTGTAGGGTCTATCCCATGTTCCAGGTGACGAGGAGTGAGAAGTGATTGGCAACTGGTCTCCTTTGTGTTCTGGGTGATGAGATGTGATTGGGGTCTGGCCTCCTCCATGTTTTAGGTGATGAGGGGGGAAAGGTAAGTGGTGTAGGATGTCCTTCATGATCTTGGTGCTGAGTCGTGAGAGGCGCTTAATGTTTGGTCTTCTCTATGTTCAAGTGATGTCCAAGTGATGAGGAGTGAGAGGTGATTGCTATAGGGTTTCTTCCCAGAACCAAGTCTGGTCTATTCTGTGTACCAGATGGCGAGGGGTGAAAGGTGATTCATTTCTAAAGTACTGGGTGATGAGGAGTGAGAAGTGATTGGTGCCTAGTTTCCTTTATGTTCTGGGTGATGATGATTGGTATCTGGCTCTGTCTTTTCTATTTACTAGGTGATAAGTGGTGAGAGGTGATTAGTGTTTGGCCTAAATTGTGTACCTGGTTATGGGGGATGAGAAGTGATTGGTGTAAAGTCTATTATATATTCCAGGGAATGAGGAGTGAGAGGTGATTGGTGTCTGCTATTTTTGTACAAGGTTATAAGGGGTAAAAGTGATTGGTGTCTAGTCCTCTCTGTGTTTCAGGGTGATGAGGGGTGTGAGGTGATTGGTATAGGATCTTTTCCATGTGCCGGGTAATGAGGAGTGAGTGGTGGTTGGTGTCTGGTTTATTCTATTTGTTGAGTGATGAGGAGTAAGAGGTGATTGATGCTAGGCTTCCTCTTTGTACCGGGTGGTAAAGGGTCAGAAGTGGTTAGTGTGTGGCCTCTCCTGTGTACTAGGTGATGATTCGTGTAGGGTCTATTCCATGTTCTGGGTGACGATAAGTGATTGGTGTCTGGTCTCTTTGGTGTTCTAGATCAGTGTTTCTCAACCTTTTACGGCAAAGTACCCCTGCAAGTCTAAAAAAAGTCCTAAGTACCCCTGTCTCGAGAAGGTGATGGACACTGAGAGGTGGCACTGATAGACTGCACTGAGAGGTGGCACTGAGAGAGGCACTGATAGACTGCACTGAGTGGAGGCACTGATAGACTGCACTGAGTGGAGGCACTGATAGACTGCACTGAGTGGAGGCACTGATAGACTGCACTGAGTGGAGGCACTGATGGACTGCACTGAGCGGAGGCACTGATGGACTGCACTGAGCGGAGGCACTGATGGACTGCACTGAGCGGAGGCACTGATGGACTGCACTGAGCGGAGGCACTGATGGACTGCACTGAGCGGAGGCACTGATGGGCTGCACTGAGCGGAGGCACTGATGGGCTGCACTGAGCGGAGGCACTGATGGGCTGCACTGAGCGGAGGCACTGATGGGCTGCACTGAGCGGAGGCACTGATGGGCTGCACTGAGCAGAGGCACTGATAGGCTGCACTGAGTGGAGGCACTGATAGGCTGCACTGAGTGGAGGCACTGATAGGCTGCACTGAGTGGAGGCACTGATAGGCTGCACTGAGTGGAGGCACTGATAGACTGCACTGAGTGGAGGCACCGATGGCTGGGCATGCTGGCATGTGTCGTTTCTGAGCAGGTAGGACTCACTTTTTTCCCCCAGGATTGCAGAGCCGCAGCAGTCATCTTCACACATGGCAGGCAGGGACATCCAAGGTGCGCTGGAGAGCAGGAGGAGCCGGGAGATGGGAGGACATGGTGCCTGCCCCATCAGTCAACCCTGGCCTGGGAAACCTCTTTCGCAATGGGCTGCATTGATGACAGGACCCCGGGCAGCTGCCGCTGGCCTGACACTCTCCTCCGCCCCCCACACACAGGGGGAGGACCGCTTCCCCCTTTAGTAGCACAGTCCCACGCAACATGGCTACAGCAAGCCGCCGGGGACAGTGTGTGTGTGTGTGTGTGGGAGGAGAGACTCGGGAGACTGAGCACTGCATGCAGCCCCTGCCCTTGGTGCACGTACCCCCAGAGGTACGCGTACCACGGGTCGAGAAACCCTGTTCTAGATGCTGATAGGTAATTGCTTTCTGGTCTCTTCCATGTTTCATGTGATGAGGGGTGAGTGGTGTTGGATCCCTTTTCATGTTCTGGGTGATGAGGAGAGAGGTGATTGCTATAGGGTTTCTTCCCAGGACCTGGTCTGGTCTATTCTGTGTACCAGATGGAAAGGGGTGAAAGGTGCTTGGTTTCTGAAGTACTGGTCGATGAGGAGTGAGAAGTGATTGGTGCCTAGTTTCCTCTATGTCCTGGGTGATGATGATTGAGGGATGATTGGTATCTGGCTCTGACTTTTCTATTTACTAGGTGATAAGTGGTGAGAAGTGATTGGTGTCTGGTCTAAATTGTGTATCTGGTTATGGGGGGTGAGAAGTGATTGGTTTCTGGTCTCTTCCATGTTACAGGTGATGAGGGGTTAGTGGTGTAGGATCCCCTTCATGTTCTGGGTGATGAGGAGTGAGAGGTGATTGCTTTGTGTTTTCCGAGTGATAAGGGGTGATAGGCGAGTGCTATAATGTTTCTTTCATGTACCAGGTGATGATGGTTTAGAGGTGACTGGTATATGGTCTATTCAGTGTACCAGATGATGAGGGGCAAAAGGTGACTGGTGCTAGATTTCATCTATGTACCGGGTGATGAGGAGTAAGAAGTGATTCGTGCCTGGCTTCCTCTGTTCTGGGTGATGATGGTTGAGAGGTGATTGGTATATGGTCTTTTCTATTTACCAGGTGGTGAGCTGTGAGAGGTGATTGAAATCTGTACTCTTTTGTGTCCTGGTTGATAAGGAGTGATGTGATTGTTGTAGGGTCTCTTCCATTTTCAGGGTGATGGAAAGAGAGATGATTGGTGTATGGTCTCTTAGTAATTGGTCGTGAGAGGTATGTCTGGTCTCCTGTATGTACTGGGTGATGAGGAGTCAGAAGGGATTGGTGCCTGATCTATTCTTTGTACCAGGTGATGAGGGGTGATTGGTGTCTGTGTTCTGGGTGATTGTAAGAGATTGGAGTCTGATCTCTTCCATGTTTTGTTCCGGTGATGAAGAGTGAAAAGTGATTGGAGTAGGATCTCCTTTGTGTTTTGAGTGATGAGAGATAATTAGTGTTTGGTCTTCTCTATGTTCCGAATGATGAAGGGTGAGCAGTGATTGTTATGGGGTTTCTTCCATGTATCGAGTGATGATGGTTGGGAGGTGAATGGTATCTGGTCTCTTCTATGTACTGGATCACGAGGGGCGAAAGGTAATTGGTGACTCATTTTTATCCAGTTACCTGGTGATGAGGAGTGAGAAGTGATTGGTTCCTGGTTGATGAGGAGTGAGAGATGATTGGTGTAGGACCTCTTCCATTTTCCTGGTGATGAGGAAACAGAGATGATTGGTGTATGATCTCTTCATAGTAATAGGTCATGAGAGGTGTGTCATGTGTCTGGTCTCCTGTATGTACTGGGTGATAAGGAGTGAGAAGTGATTGGTGTCTGATCTTTTCTATTTACTAGGTGATGAGGGGTGATTGGTGTTTGGTCTCCTCTGTGTTCTGGGTGATGGTAAGTGATTGTTGTCTTGTCTCTTCCATGTTTCTGGTGATGAAGTGGTGTAGGGTCTTGTTCATGTTTGGATGATGAAAAGTCATAGTTGACTGATCTCTGGTCTCCTTTGTGTTTTGGACGATGACCGTGAGCTGACTGGTGTTTGGGCTCTTCCATGTTCTGGTTGAAGAGTGGTATCTGATCTTTGAATTCATGTGTGCATCGGATGAGGTAGATTAGGGGAAATTTGTGTTTGATCTTCTCTATTTGCCTGAGTTTTTTTTTTTTTTTTTTTTTTTTTTTTTTTTTTTTTACAACAGCATGTTCCTTGGCGTGTTATCTGCAATGTTTACATCATTTTCAGAACAATCTTTTTTTATGGAACATTCTTAGCATCTGGGGTATCATTTGGTAACCGATAGTAGTGATGGTGGCAGTCTAGTGATTTTAAACGTATGTACCAGTTTTGAGCATTAATATGTTCCATCTTTGTGATATGACCAAATATTTTGGGCTATAAATCAGTCACAGTGTTCCAATTTTACAGATATTGTATTTTGCTGTTTTACTTCTATAAAAAAAAGCCTTTCAAGTGGAGAAAACAGTGCAAAAACAGCAAAAAGAACAATGACCCAACCTTGGGGAAATGCCTTCTACTGTTTTCCTTCAAACTATAAAAATAATGAAATTCAGCTAGCCAAGTGTGTGCTTAATAAAAAGGAAACTTTGGGAGGGAAAAAGAGGGGACATAACTGATCTTATTTATAAATGGATGAACCATATGAAATTGATTTTGTCTTTAAAATAGCGTAACAAACAAACTAGGGAAAAACAGTTCTTTTTGATTTTTTCCCATGAATATTAAAGAGTAACGTGGGAAGAAACTACCAAAGTAACATTCTGTTTTTCCCTTTTAGCAAAATTAGATGAACCCACCTGTTGTTATTGTTGTTCTAAATCTGAGGACACAGAACCAGCTACCGTTACTGACTGATGCCTTGATGTAGCTTTCTGTCCATCTCATTGCAGGTTCTGATTTCATCAAAACTTCCACTGGGAAGGAATCTGTAAATGCTACTTACCCTGTTGCCTTAGTCATGGTTCGAGCAATTCGGGATTATTACTGGAAGACTGGCATAAAGGTAAATCCGTGGGGGGTCATGCTGTTATGAGGTATGTTTTTTTCCACCAAGTTTGGGGGATAGGGATAGTACCATCACACAGGTGTACTCTAGTACTGCAGATGGGGAAGAGACGATGGAATTTCTAAGAGACCAAGTAGATGACTGTCCAGTCCCTCAAGAGGGGGGGTGGCCATCTGGTTCCTTAGGAGGGGAATGTGGGTCCAGTACCTTAGGAGCCAGGTAGGTGGCCACATGGCCCTCAGGAGAGCAATGGCAGTCTGGTCACTGAGGAGGGGAATGATGGTCCAGTCACTCTGGAAGGAAATGTAGGTCCAGTTACTGAGGAGGGGAATGGCAGTCTGGCCAATCAGGCAGGGGTAGTAGTTGTGTAACATGGAACAGAGTGGTGCGTATTTTACAATAGCTAGTTCCATAGCAGATGAGTTGTATGGGTTAGACAACAGTAATGGTGATTCTGTGACATAAAAGGGGCATAGTAAGTATGTTGCAGAGGAAGAACACACACAGGATGAGGGTCCTGTTATACAGTGTAGTGAGTGTACTTTTACACAGTAGGGGGATGTTGTTAGAAGAGTGAGGGTAGATGGCAAATGCCACATACGATGAGAGTGATTGTGTTGTCATATATGAGGGAATTCAGGTATGATGGTCTTGTCGCTTGGAGGGAGGGGCTACATTTGTGTCAGAAGGGGTTGGTGGTTGTGTACAGTATACAGTATGAGGGAAAGTGATGGTCCTGTCATTTGGTATTTTATTTGAGGATTATTATGTTTTCTGTTAGGTAGGGTTTAAGCCCGCTGGAGGCATTCGCAGTGCGAAGGAGGCTTTGGTCTGGCTGTCACTGATCAAGGAAGAGCTCGGCGATGAGTGGCTAATGCCAGAACTTTTTCGTATCGGAGCCAGTACCCTGCTGTCGGATATTGAAAGACAGGTACAGTACAGTGCTGAACGAGTTGTTTGACCTCCACACGTGATCGTTGATCCTAGCTCAAATCTGAATTGTCATAATTTTGTTTGTCTTTAGTCTAAAGCAAAAGTATTTATTAAAAAGTAATTGTTTTTTTTGTAATTTATTTTATAGTATTTATTATTAACACGGCTGTTTTGACTTTTGGGACAGATCTACCATCACGTTACAGGCAGGTACGCAGCGCACCATGACCTTCCAATGGCTTGAGTGGCTGATATACGAGTGGGCAGAAGAGCTGAAGGAAGAAATTAGAGACTTAATGAATACCTCATAAGAATTTTTTTATCCTCAGGACTTAATTTTACTATTCTGGGATGGCCCCTCCCTCCTGTGTTTGCCATTCTCCCCATCTGGGCAGTAGGAGAGGCAGTAGAGTCTTTCAGAGATTGCGTTGTCTACATTCCTTTACCCTGAAGCATAGGGCACTCTTTTCCTACCTTCATTCTGATGTGAAGGCACTCCCTCCTTTTCGCCTTCATTCTGAAGAGACTGTGCTTCCCTGTGCCTTTGCTCTGATGAGATGGCGCTCCTTTCTGCCATGATGAGAGCGTGCTGTCTGTGCTCAGGCTTTAGCTCTCACACAGAGAGGGGCGTGACTGAGGTGATAAACAACCTTGAATTTGAAATCAACTGTGATGATTCCCATCATGCTGGGACAACAACCCCCATCAGTACGGTTTCCAAGAAAATCTGTCATTGGCTGTTTTCCACTGTGGTGTTCATGTGATATACAGCATGTAGTAGGGGCTTCCTTCTTTAATTTGTGAGCTTGTAAAGGACATTTAGCACTTGTAACTGTTGTCATTCTAAATCTGAACATTAATCAGTAAACTGATTTTCTCTTACCTCTTCTGATTTGTTCTGATATTATTATATCTTCAGCAGAATGTTTTATAAAGCATTTGCAACAAACTGTGACTTGTAGCAATTTCACTAAACCAAACTCACTTCATACATTGATTTTGTCAGTAAACTTCCAACACATTTCGAGTGCAATATGCAGAGGGGTTGATTTACTAAAACTGCAGAGTGCAAAATCTGGTGCAGCTGTGCATAGAAACCAATCAGATTCTAGGTTTTATTGTCAAAGCTTAATTGAACAAGCTGAAGTTAGAAGCTGATTGGCTATCATGCACAGCTGCACCACATTTTGTACTCTCTGGTTTTAGGCTCTGTAGTTCTGGATCGCACCACGATCCTGTCTGTGATTCCAGAATCGCGGCAGAACGCGTTTGCAATGCCATTATTTCTTAATGGCACCGCAAACGCGGGGTGATTTTGCCACGATTGTCAAGTGTCAAATCGCGCCACAATCGTGGCAAAAATTGTGAGTGTAAACGTTCCTGGCTCTGTGCCAAGATTTGGTACATGAGCTTCTTCTGGAGCATTTTTGGAGGGGAGGCAGGCCCATTCAAATGAATGGTACCGCTCCAAAAATGTGTGTTACATTGGCATGGTACACATGGTTTATGCGAGTGTGTCATAGTATGTGATGGGTGCAGTATATGAGTGTGTCGTATGTACATTAACAATGAATATGAAAAGTCTAAACACCCCTTTTAAAATGTCGGGTTTCTTAGACAAAAATGTAAAAAATGAAAGATAAATCATTTCAGAACTTCAACATGTTTAATGTGACCTATAAACTGTACAACCCAATTGAAAAACAAACTGGAATCTTTTAGGAGGGGGTGGGGGTAAAAAATAAAAAACTAAAATAATGTGGTTGCATAAGTGTGCACACCCTCTTATAAGTGGGAATATAGCTGTGTTCAGGATTAAAGCGGTTGTATACCCATAAAAGTGATTTTTACCTACAGGTAAGCCTATAATAAGGCTTACCTGTAGGTAAAATGAATATATCCTATACCTGTACGGTTTAGGAGATATTCCACTTGCAATGCAGCCGCTGACGTCACGGCGCATGCTCCGTGATATCCTGGCGAAGGTCCAGCACTAGCTCATTATGCCTTTGCCTTAGAAGTTTCTTTTTTTTTTTTTTTTTAATCCTCCCAGTAGACAACCGCTTTAAGCAATTACATTTAAACTTCTGTTAACTAGGAGTCAGTACACACCTGCCATCATTTAAAGTGCCTCTGATTAACCCCAATAAAGTTCAGCTGTTCTAGTAGGTCTTTCCTGACATTTTGGTAGTCGCATCCTACAGCAAAAGCCATGGTCCACAGAGAGCTTCCAAAGCATCAGAAGGATCTTTGTTAAAAGGTGTCAGTCAGGAGAAGGGTACAAAAGATTTTCCAAGGCATTAGATATACCATGGAACACAGTGAATACAGTCATCATCAAGTGGAGAAAATATGGCACAACAGTGACATTACCAAGAACTGGACGTCCCTCCAAAATTGATGAAAAGACGAGAAGAAAACTGGTCAGGGAGGCTGTCAAGAGGCCTAAAGCAACATTAAAGGAGTTGCAGGAATATCTGGTAAGTACTGGCCGTGTGGTACATGTGACAACAATCTCCCGTCTTCTTCATATGTCTGGGCTATGGGGTAGAGTGGCAAGACAGAAGCCTTTTCTTACTAAGGAAAGCATCCAGGCCTGGCTAAATGTTGCGAAAACACATCTGAAGTCTCCCAAAAGCATGTGGGAAAATGTGTTATGGTCTGGTTGAACTTTTTGGCCCAAATTCTAAAAGATATGTTTGGAGCAAAAACAACACTGCACATCACTAAAATAACACCATACCCACAGTGAAGCATGGTGGTGTCAGCATCATGCTTTAGGGCTGTTTTTCTTCAGCTGGAACAGGGGCCTTATGTAGGGTACACACTATAAGAAAATTGGGCTAACGATCGTCCGACTTTCCTCTTTGTTTCACAGCAAATTTGAACCGATGAACGAAAATGTGTACGAAAATTCTCGTACGACAAAGGCTTTCTTTATTTGTTTGTTCTGATCATGCGCATTCTTTCTTTTCTGATTTTTCTTTTACTAAAATCATATGAAAACGGTACACTTGAACGAAAATCATTTGTTCTGTTCCCTTATTGGGATGCTATATACTGTGGGTGTGGTATTTCGGGATGTTCTAAACTGTGTGTGCGGTACACCCAGATTATGGTGTTTTATGTTCAACCTCTCCCTTCCGATTTGCTATGTAAATGCTCACTTGGTGATCCCCCGATTACGGGGTCTACTGAGTCTGCTGGGCATTCAGTATATTTCGCCCAGAAGACCTTTACCAGAGAGTCTCCATTGCTTCGCCATTTTCCCACATGTAGAGAGGATGGATGGAGAACATGGCGAGGATGACGACGACACCCAAGGTCACTGTACAAGAACAGCAACAGAGGAACAAAAAGTGATGGGAAGGTGTAGGAGCACAACTACAATCCTTCATACAGAGGGGATGATGAGGTCCTTTATTTTGAGTGGCTGATAACTGTCCACAGACACTGATCCTGGAGCCCTCAACCTAGCTATTTTTTCCCTCTTTTCTTTCTATTCTCTATCCCAGCAACTTGTGTTGCCCCTTCAGCATAGAAGGCCCAGCTGTTTGATTGATCATCAGCTTTATGTACTTCTATGATGGTAGAGTGTAGATAGAATGAGTTTGGAAGAGTCTCTGTAAGAGATACAAGATTTTATCACTGTGCAAGTTCACAGCTTCTGTTCCCTGCAGGGCCTTTTTTCCATTTGTTAAATATATAGTCTATTTATCAGAAATTAAATTCATTTTTCATTCTGGATTGCATATATTAGGGGGTATTGCACAAAGAATAATATTTATAGACCGCTCATCAGATAGTATTCTTTTTAGCCACTTAAGGAGTGCTTAAGGGTGTTTGAATGCAAAATGCAACCCTTGTAAACCACTGCAGGATGGTGTGTGTGGTCTCTTCTCAAGAGATAGGATCTTCTTTTATGACTCCTCTGCTCCTGTTTCACTGGTTTTAAGGTGGCATTTTGCAGTGAACAGATGGCTTCCAGTTTGGTCTAGGGAAGAGGATTTTGGGTTAATGTTAGGCTGGCCACAGAGGTGAGGACGAGACGCAGGGTTAGGATTAGGCTTAAGAGCAGGTAAACATAAGAGTTAGACAGTGCATATGGGTCAAGGGGTGAGATTTGGTTGGGGGAGGGATTAGGGTCATGGCTGTTTTAGGGTTTGGAGAGGATGGATTAAAGTGTTTGTAAAGTCTATTTTTTTTAAAAAAACATAACAAACATGTTCTACGTACCTGCTCTGTGCATTGGTTTCGCACAGAACAGCCTGGATCCTCCTCTTCTCGGGTCCCTATTTCCTGCTCCTGGCCCCTCCCTCCTATTGAGTGCCCCCACATCCATCGGCTTTCTATGGGGGCACTAGAACCGAGTCAGAGCTCCTTGTATCCATTCAGATACGGAGCCGCAATCTGCCCCCCCCCCGATTGGCTGTCTGACTTGGAATGGCATCGCTGCTGTGTCTTAGCCAATCAGGAGGATTGTCCCAGACAGCTTGGACATTTGTGGACATTGCTGGAGAGTGAAGGAGCTCATATAAGTAATTAGGGGTGCTGAGGGGGGGCTGCTACAAACAAAAGTTTTTTTATCCTAATGCATGGAATGCATTAAGCTAAATCTTCTGCCGTTACAACTCCTTTAAAGTTTCAAGCTTTAAAGTTTTCAAGTTCCTCCATAGACCCGGAAGGTTGCTATGTTTTTCTATATTGCAGACTGTATACCTTGATGTTTGTTGGCGGTGCTATATGTACCCCCCGACGTTTTCAACCACAATATTGAGAGAATTTGTCTCTTTTGTGTTAACAAAACCTGATGTGCCGATTTATGCAATGGGGGACTTCAATGGGGTCATGGATACTAGTGTGGACAGGCATCCTGCCGGCCCTTCCCTGGGACCTGATAGGGGGACAATACTGTCCAGGTTTCTGATGGAGTTGGGGTGGGTGGACATGTGGCGTACGAGACATCTTCATACCTCTCAATTCTCATTCCTCTCTTTTACCGCATAGATCTGTGTGTAGGGACCCCGAAGGCTCTTCAGGCGATCAGTAAAATAGAATACGCCCAAAGAGGGATTTCTGATCATTCACCCCTCATCACATGGCTGAAGACACGGTCACCGACCAACCTTAGGAGAGCCCATTGGCTTTTAAATGCTTTCTGGCTGGACTTGATCCCGCAAGATGTTTCTATTGCAACCCAAATAAATACCTATTTTCTTGAGAATGCAGGGTATGGTGATGTCCTGACACGATGGGATGCCTTTAAATGTTTCCTATGGGGGGTGTTTATTTCAGCTATAAATGATGTTAAGTCCCCTACGAGGGAGCATGAGGTCCAGCTTGGTAAACTGGTTGTGGATCTGGAGAGCCAGGACATAGCCAGTCCGACTGAGGATCTAAAGACCTCTTGGTTTGCAGCCCAGGACGCTTTGAACAAATCTATTAGTATGAAGGCAGAAAGAAAATGTTTTTTTTTCCAGGGTGACGTTTTTTGAGGAGGGGTAGCAGACGGGCCGGCTGTTGCCTAAAATAGTCAATGTCCGACCCTCAGTTCCAGCTATTGGTGCTCTGAAAACTGCTTCAGGCCAACTGACTAACACACCAGAGGGCATTATGTCAGAGTTGGTACGGATTTATATGCCTCTAAGGCGTCGGACCACCAGGAGGACTTGGAAGCCTATCTAGGGGGGACGCCTTTGCCTCAGCTCACAGACTCTCAGAGAGCTGCTCTAGATGCCCCGAAAATTCTACTGTATGCAGACGACATGCTCCTAATGCTGGGGGATACTGACTCTTCCCTAAAAATGGTCATCACCACAAAGTTCGGAGAGTACCCCGGGTTAACAATAAACTGGACCAAGTCTGCCCTGTTCCCCTTGGATCGGGAGGTGCATACCCAAGTGGAGTCCTACTGCCCAGTTCCTGTGGTCTCACAGTTTAGATACCTGGGTATCATGATCTCGGCGAGACTAACGGATTACTGCCAGCTCAACATTCAGCTGTTATTAGTGAAATTTATTGACAGGGTTGCCATCTGGAATAAACTATGGCTGTCAGTGGCAGGAAGGGCCAATTTAATTAAGATGGTCTTGATGCCACAACTATTGTATCCCCTTCACAATACGCCTGTGGTGGTCCCTCTTAAAATATTTTGAATCATCAATACCATTTTTCATTCCCTGTTGTGGAAAGGGGGGCAGGCCAGGATAAAGTTAGAGCAGTTACAAAAGCCCAAGGATCTGGGAGGATTGGCATTACCGAACCCCTGGCTATATTATTTAGCCTCCCAGATCCAACAAATGGTGGGGGGTCTAACACAGGCGATGACGATAACGCTACAGTGCTGTGGGGTGAATACATTGGCGGAGGGACTGGAGGCACAAAAGGTTCTAACGTATAGACTACTACAAAAGATTTGGAATAAAATGAAACAAATTCAGGAGGTGCAGGGGTTTACCACTTAAAGCCCAATATGGGACAACCACACATACCTGGAATTGTTAAAATTACTGCATACTGTCAGGTGGCGCAAGTGGGGTATAACCCATCTGAAACACATTTTTGATAATGGAGCCATGCTTTCCTTCACTCAACTACAACAGAGATATAAGCTACCACACACCATGCTTTTCTACTACTTACAACTTCAGCATGCCATCAAAGCTCAGGGGTCCCTGAACAACACTTTAACTTCTTAAACATTTTAACAGGTCACGTTACATTTTAACATAGGACCCCTTATTTGATAGCAGCTTCACAAGTCTTGCATCCATTGAACTTGTGAGTTTTTGGACAGTTTCTGCTTGAATTTGTTTGCAAGATGTCAGAATAGGCTCCCAGAGCTGTTGTTTGGATGTAAACTGCCTCCCACCCTCATAGATCTTTTGCTTGAGGATGCTCCAAAGGTTCTCAATAGGATTTAGGTCAGGGGAGGATGGAGGCCACACCATGACTTTCACTGGATTTAGGATAACTCTTGGAAACCTCGTAGGAGTTCGTTTTCTAGATACTCCCACCCTCCGTCAAATGTAGGTTTGTTGTCGAGACCCTCGGATAAGACTGTAGAACGTTTGTTTAAGTTCGTCTTTGACAGGTTTTTGAGTGTTCAAGTTACCTACGTTCTGAACACTTCGACGATAGTTTATTCCCCAGGATACAATTTTACATTGCACTGGACAATTTTACAAATTCTTCAATTTCACAACAAGTCCCTGGGGACTCGAAACTACCGTACGACTTCAACATTCATCATCTTTTCGTACCACACACCATCGAATATAGAGAC
>BLSH010327072.1:569865-602529 GCA_018402905.1 Glandirana rugosa | reverse complement strand
CGAAGATGTCAGCAAGAGCAGTTTGGCCACACCCACTGCTAGCTGCAGCGTGCATAGTTACTACCCTCCTTGGGGCACCCAAAGGTGTCCCCAGGTCTTTTATAATCCTATAGTGTATACTATGGAAAAAAATGGCCCTGTGCCGCTAAAGTGTTCGGGTTTAGCTTGAAGAAAAAGTGGCAACCCTAGTTATTTGCCTGTGCTTTGATTTGGTGGTTTCTATCAATTTGACAAATTTCACAAAAACTCAGTTTTGAAGTTAAGTACGATTTATTTTTTCTTTGTTATAACCCTAAAAACATCTTGAAAAAACAGGACTAAAAACAGAATGAGGACTAAGCACTAAAGCTAAAATCTTATTAAAGGCAAACCAATATAGCAGTGTTCCTCAACGCCAGTCCTCAAGGCGCACCAACAGGTCATGTTTTCAGGATTTCCATTATTTTGCACAGCTGATTTGATCAGTTTCACTGCCTTAGTAATTACCATAGCCGATTCGTCTGAGGGAAATCCTGAAAACATGACCTGTTACAGCTGATTTGATCAGTTTCACTGTCTTAGTAATTACCATAGCCGATTCATCTGAGGGAAATCTTGAAAACATGACCTGTTGGTCATGTTGAGGAACACTGCAATATACGATGAAAATTGACCGCAGATGGAGCAGAGGAAATTGAGACAACCTGTGTTTTTTTGCAGTTGGCACTCCGCTTTCCTTGACAGTCCGTAGGGCTTTATTTTTCCTCATTTTAAGTGTTTATTGTTACACTTTCCCAAGACTCCACAGGCCATAAAATATAAAATAATTGTGGAGTTGATGCTCTTTCATGGAGATTGATGTAATAATAATTAGCATGAGAATAATCGATTGGGCTTTGAAGGATATATCTCCTGGGAATCAGCCTTGTCAGGATTAGACTCAGATTCCCTTTAATATCCAGTTAATTAAAGGCGGAGCATCGGAGCAGCACAGCATCCTTCTTGTATTTTATAATGACCAACCTGACTGATTGACATCAGATTATTGATCCTGGGAGAAGGTAATCCATTGCTGATTCAGTTTTTGGTTAGATCTGTGAAGGTGGAATGGGACCCTTTTAGAAGAAAATATCCATCATTTGTCTCCTGGTTGATCTGAGCCGGCAGCAAAGTGAATCGCCATCCTCTCCACCCTGATGCAGATTGCAGATCCTGATAAAATTGCTGCACTCGCCAGCTTGTAATTAACCAGAGAAGCCTCTTGATACCGTTCAGGCTCTTTAAGCTCAGATGATATTTTTAATTGGCACTGAAAAGAGAATGTTTTCTGTGAGCATTTTAGTGTCCATACAAGTTAAATGTTTCTCTCCAACTCAAGGTCAGAAAATAATTTCTATTGTTACATATGTGAGGTGTGCCCCCCTCCTGTGACAGTTGGTGCCCTTTCTGCTTGTTGGTGAAGCTGTAGAAAAGCTTTTGGCAGCAGCTGTGATAGAGTGTTGAAGGGTTGGGGTGGGGTTTAGCAGGAAGGGGGTGGGGTTTTGTATCAGCACAAATATGTATTAATAATTCATTGGTGTTCAGGTGTCTAACTCCACCCAGGAGTGCAAAGACAGCCTCTGAGCAACTGACATGTGCAGGAGTCCCATAGGCGTGCACAGGGGGTGTGTCACCTTGTGTGGAACAGATCCCCCCGCTGATATTTCACACGGGGCTCTTAAAAAAAATAATAAAAAAAGTAAAATATTAAAAACAACCACTGCACTACAGACAAGTCCACTGCTCCACTGACACCATCCATGTTTTAATACATTTGCAGTGCACACCCTAATGCAATCGGCTGCGCACACCTATGAGGAGTCCTATACATTGGGAGTCTAAGGCTGGATTCACACCTATGCATTTTTATTGCTTTTTGCATTTTGAAGATTTGCACTGCAGAACGTGTTCCATAGGGAACCATGTTAAATGGACTGTAGTGCAAATCTGCAAAAAGCACTAAAAATGCATAGGTGTGAATCAAGCCTTAGTCTCTAGGTACTGGCAATATCGTTGGCCATAGATAGGATGATTCTTTGCCAAATATGATGAAGATTTGATAAATTTCATAATAATTAGAAGAAAGATTGCACAGTGGCCAACAGACTCAGATATTGGACAAAACAGACAGTAAGCCATTCTGGTCAATCATTAATGATGGAGGTTACCAATCAAATGATCCCATGAGGGGAGATGGGAAATGGAGGCACCACCTTAAACTGAACAACAAACAATTTCCAGGACGATCTTTTAGATTTTCAATAACAATAGTTTGTATTTTTCACTGTTGTCTAAGGTGACCAGTTTTTTTTCAAATCAAATCCGGGGACATATTTTTTTTCTACTATTAATGGTGGCAATCAGCGAATTATAGTGGAACTGTGATATTGCGGTGGACAAATCGGACACTAAGTGACACTAGATAATTTCTGGGGACCAGTGACACTAATATTATTATTATCATACATGATTTATATAGCGCCGACAGTATGTGCAGCGCTTTACAATAAAGAAGGGACACAGTACAATTACAATACAGTTCAATACAGTAGGAATAGGAGGGCCCTGCTCGTGGAGTTTACAATCTAAAGGGAGGGGGAGGTGGTACAAAAGGTAATGGCTGCAGGGGACTCAAGCACAGTTCTTAGGTGGAGGTGGGGTAGGCTTCCCAGTGATCAGTGCTAAAAATATGCACTGTCACTGTACTAATGACACTTGCTGGGAAGGGGTTAACATCTAGGGCAATCAAAGGGTTAAAAGTGTGCCTAACCAGTGTTTTCTCACTGTGGGGGAGGTGCTTTTACTAAGGGAAGGCATATATCCCTGTCCCTGTTTTGCAGGAACACAGGATCAATGTCTTCCATACTGACAGAATGGCAATCTGCCTTGTTTACAGACTTCTGTTCTGCCTGTGTACAGAATGATTGGTGGGTACCGCCGGACCCGCTGATTGGCTCAGATACCCAGAAATACAGGATAACGTAAATTGCCCAGGCCCCTGTTCATATTCAATCCGGGAACAGACTTGGTCCGGGGACAGTGTCCTCAGTGCGGGACTGTCCTCGGAAACCTGGAACGTCTGGTCACCCTATTGTTGTCACAATGCTGATCCTCTAGATTCAGCACTTGTCACTGAGAAGGGACAAGTATGCAGCAAGCCAAATCACAGATCCTGATTTGCATAGTCATTCCAAATTAAACTACTGAATCCAGTGGATGGGTATTATATTGCTGGTGACTGTTTCATGACACAGGTTTCCTTTAAGAACCTAATAAATTCTCATTACAATTAAAATGTAACTCAGAATTTATAGCATCCGATTGCCCCAAGAATGACTCCACTGACCACATTTATTCACAATTAGAGTGCTGTGTGGTCACAGGCAATAGGCTCAATTCACAAAGGTTTAACACAAAGATAATTGTCTATATTTGCAGTCACATGACTGACGTTTTTAAATCTCATTTTCCGCTCACTTTTTTTTTTTTAAATAACGATCACTATCCTGGCATGAATAGGGTTTAATGTCCAGTAATGTACTTGGCATATGAACACTGCACACCTAGGCTGGACACTATAAAGACATAATGCCTCTCTCCATGAGGTGGTGCTGTTGTAGCAGACCTAGAACACTACCTATAGGGATTCTTTATAGGGCCTGGAAATGGAATTTTCCCTGATGGGATTTTGCAGTTTTGTTTAAGCTGCTTATGAAATCTTTCCAACTTCTTTTTTTTTTTTTTTTTACTTTTTCCTCCTTGCTTCCACATTTTGCCTATTTTACAATTTATCCACAAAAAAGTTACATTTGATTTTTTTTGAGTCAGTTGTATTTTATAGTCTTTTTTGTGTTCTGTATCTAAGTGTTCTTAGAGCCGGTTCACACTGAGGTCGCTCCGACTTAGAAAAAGGTTCCTGCACTATTTCGGGGTGACCTCAGCGCGACTTGCATTGACTTCTATGTAAAGAAGTCTCCTTGCAAGCCGCGCTGAGGTAGCCTCGAACGGCGCGACTTGCTTTGCCCTGCAAGTCGTGCCGCCTCAGTGTGAACCGCCTCTTAAAGCAATCTTTTGTTTGATTAATCACATTTAATATGACAACTAGGAGCGCTCATCGCTGTTTTCTCCTACCTTTGACAACCACACTGTCCACTAACAATCAGGAACCAATTAGCACAGATCATGCGATCACCCTGGCCATTATTGCACATTAATCACATGGCTTTGTTTGTAAACAGTTGTTAATGACAGGTGCCAGTGTATATGCACATAAATAAACAAATATTTTTTAAGGACACAGTACAGTATTTAAAAAGTTTAAGTGTTTTACAGAGTTTAAGAGACAGTTCACACAGGGACGATAAGTCGCGCTCCATGCAATGGAACCGTTCTAATAGGAGCGACTCAAGTCGCTCCGACTTAGAAAAAGGTTCCTGTACTACTTTGGGGATGATTTCAAGAGACTTGCATTGACTTCTATTACAGAAGTCGTTTGCAAGCTGCGTTGAAGTCGCGCTGTGCGGGGCGGCTTCGAGTCGCCCCTGAAGTCAGATTGTGTGAACCAGCTCTCAATGAAAAAAAATGTTTTGACTTTTTTGTCCTGTTTCCCCATTTGTCAGCCTATAATAAAAAATCTGAGAAGGGAGTATATTAAAACAAATTAAAAATCTTATGACCATAACAAACAGCATAAAAAGTTATTTATAGACAGTGGGGAAAATAATTATTTGATCCCCTGCTGATTTTGTAAGTTTGCCCACTTACAAAGAGATAAAGGGTCTAAAATATTTATCATAGGGGTATAAATGATAGAGACAGAATATCAAACAAAAATCCAGAAAAATCACATGATACAAATTTTATAAATTGAGTTGCAGTTCAGTGAGTAAAATAAGTATTTGATCCCCTACCAATCAACAATAATTCTGGCTCCCACATACTGGCTACAGTATGTGCTCATGTGGTACACAGATTAGTCCTATCAATTTAAGAAGGGGCTCCTAACGACAACTCGTTTTGTGTACAAAAGTCACCTGTCCACAAAATCTCTTTCTTCCATTCAATCCTCATCATCATGGGCAAGACCAAAGAGCTGTCAAAGGACGTCCTCAGGGACAAGATTGTAGACCTGGACAAGGCTGGAATGGGCTACAAGACCATCAGCAAGAAGCTTGGTGAGAAGGAGACAACTGTTGGAGCGATTATTTGCAAATGGAAGAAATACAAAATAACCATCAATCGCCCTCGGTCTGAAGCTCCATGCAAGATTTCACCTCATGGGGTAAGGATGATCATGAGAAATGTGAGGGATCAGCCCAGAACTACACAGGAGGAGCTTGTGAATGATCTCAAGGCAGTTGGAACCACAATCACCAAACAAACCATTGATGACACAATACACCGCCATGGATTGAAATCCTGCAGCGCCCGCAATGTCCCCCCTCCTCAAGAAGGCACATGTACAGGCCGATCTGAAGTTTGCCAATGAACACCTAAATGATTTAGAGAAGAATTGGGAGAAAGTGCTGTGGTCAGATGAGACCAAAATTGAGCTCTTTGGCATTAACTCTACCCGCCGTGTTTGGAGGAAGAAAACTACTGACTATGACCCTAAGAACACCATTCCCACAGTCAAGCACGAAGGTGGAAACATTATGCTTTGGGGCTGTTTCTCTGCTAAAGGTACAGGCCAACCCTGCCGCATTGAGGGGCCATGTATTGTAAAATCTTGGATGAGAACCTTCTTCCCTCAGCCAGAACACTGAAGATGGGTCGTGGATGGATCTTCCAGGATGATAATGATCAAAACCATATCGCCAAGGCAACAAAGGAGTGGCTCAAGAAGAAGCACATTAAGGTCACAGAAGATTCCAGATTGGCGGAGAGGAGAATGAGGAAGACAATAGCGAATATTAATTCGCTATTGTCAAGCAAGTGGGTGGGCTTGGGGTGCCCGAGCCCACCCTTATTTGAAGCCAATTAGAGCCTCAGGCTCTAATCATGTGCTTCAAAAAAATAAAACCCTACTGTCAGAATACCATAGCAGGGAGAATTCTCTCATCCACCTTGAATGTGTAGATGGAGGAATCAGGTCAGTTTTTTCATTCAACCCGCTGTTTTTGTGCAACTTTTTTTGCGCAGCTGTTTTTGCACATGTATCAAGGTTCAGCAATTTGTTTCCTGAAAGCAGTCCAAGAGGAAGAGAGGAGTTTTTTTGGCCACAAAAAAGCTTGAAAACGTATGTGTCGCGTGTTTTCACCCTTTGAAGTCTATGGGGGCATATAGAGCATAGGCCATAAAGCACAGGGTGAACAAGTGTGAACAGGGACAATTAGAAAGCATGGGATTCTGTGTATTGAGTGTAAGTAGGCATAGAGAACCAGCTGAAAAACACTCAAGAGTGAAGCGCAGCTATAAAGTGGAACTCAAAGTGGACAGCTAAATACAGTATACACATACTGTCTGTGATTGGTTTTACCTGTCAGCCAGTCAGTAATTCACATACTTCATGAAGGTTATTGCCAGCTTTCACTCCCACACAGCTTTGCAGTTTTCTGCATGGACTGCCTGATCACTGGCCAATGGATCAGCAGTATAATTATGATCATTAACCTCCTTGGCGGTATTCCCAAGTGTGGCTCGGGGTGGAATTTCAGTACCATTAGCGGTAACCACGAGCCACACTCGGGATTGCATCGCTGCATCCAAGGCAGAATTACTCTCCTTGTCCCCTGGATCCAGTGATGATCCCCCGGCTGTGTCTGCGGGATGTGTCCTCTGCCCGATGCCTCTGTGTGCCGGGCTCCGTTCCCTGCGAGCGTTGCGTCGTACGGGGGCGGAGACTGGCCGCAAATTCAAATAGTGAAACACACAGTATACATACAGTACACTGTAATCTGTAAGATTACATTACTGTATGAAATCATTTCACATCCCCTTTGTCCCTAGTGGTTTGCCCAGTGCCCTGCATGCACTTTTATATTATAAATGTCATTCTTTCTGCCTGGAAACTTGAGAATGTCCATGGCAACCAAAAGTGTCCCTTTACGTCAAAAGTGTTTTTTGATCAGCTGGAAAACAGCGATAGTAAATAAGAATCACTTGCAGAATTGAGTGATACTGATTTTTGGGGAAATTTATCATCAGACACTGAAAGTGACGACAGCGACAATTCTGCAACTGAGCAAATTTCAGTGTTTTTGGTTTGATTACATTATTGAATACATTTTATTACTATTACGTTATTATTTTTGGATAATTATTTTTAGTTATTTATTATATTAAAAAATTAGGATTTCATGTTTCAAACTTTATCATACCCGGGATGTCTACTAGACTGTTGTTTGGACAGATTTAAGTGAGTTATTGCTAAGAATTACAGGCCTACAATATAAAACGCCAAATTTCCATGCAAAATAATGTACCGCTTTCAGCACCAAAAATCTGAAATAATCATACCGCCAGGGAGGTTAATAGTTTAATGGGAAGACTAGTGATATGGAAGGCTGTGGGATTAAATAATGGTGTCACCCTCTAAGTGTGAGCTGTGTCTGTGGATCACAAGTCTGGCTGAACAGAATTACAGGCCCTTTGGCAGGTTACGTGGATCTTTACTTCACCCGTGTTCAGCCGTCATCTTTTTTCTTAGGCTGGCTCCATTTCTCTGCATGTACATTATGACCTGCTATATGCTACAGCACCTGGCGTAAATGCTATGGGGCATTCCCATTTATTCTGAATGGCATCCCAATCCACATATATAGAACTAATAAAAGTACCCCTCACCTGCAGATCTAGAATAGTCCTGGTTGACCCTCCCGTGGTTACAGCAGAAAGAGGTGAAGGTTCTGGAGGGCCATCGCTCCTGACCTTAACCACATAACCTCCGGAAGATTTACCCCCCTTCATGACCAGACCATTGTTTGCGATACGGCACTGCATTACTTCAACTGACAATTGCGCGGTCCTGCAACACTGTACCCAAATAAAATCTATGTAATTTTTTCCACATAAATAGAGCTTTCTTTTGGTGGTATTTGATCACCACTGGGTTCTTTATTTTTTGCGCCATAAACAAAAGAATACAGACAATTTCGAAAAAAAAAACATTATTTTTTTAATTTTTGCTATAAAACATATCCAATAATTTTTTTTAATAAAAGAAATCAAATTTCTTCATAAATTTAGGCCAATATGTATTCTGCTACATGTTGGTAACAAAATTGAAATGAGCATATATTGGTTGGTTTACGCAAACGCTATAGTGGCTACAAACTAAAATAAGTATTGATCACGTCACCATTTTTCTAGGTAAATACATTTCTAAAGGTGCTATTGACATGAATTTTTCACCACATGTCGGTAACAACCCATGCAATCCATACATACAAAGAAACCAAAACAAATAAGATCAGAAATTAAGTTATGTGTAATAAAATGGAATGACACAGGTAAAAAGTATTGAACACGCTAACTGAAAATGTATTTCCTGACATACTCCATGGCAGCATACGTGTGGGTGGCTCCGCCTCCGCAGCTACCCCATAGGACACCTCTCCCATAAATCTTTGCTCTAACCAGCATGCTGTGTTCCTTTTTTTTTCCTCCTCCGTTGGACTAAGTGGATAAGTTAAAGCTACCGAAGAATCCTTACCGCATGAATACGACTTGTGCCAGGAGATTATGTCCCTTCTACAGGCCCAAGCTGAGAGTGGGCCATGGAGTAAGCAAAGTAGCGCTAAAGACCGGGTGATATGGTAATAAGCCCAGCTGAGAGCGGGTGGCTTTATTTGCTGTTGGATGCAAGGGGAGCCCTGGTTCTCGTATCGCGGAAGGAGTGGTGAGATTCACAACATACATGGCAGCAAGTGTCTGTTTTTATGTCTATATGCCGTTGTTTCTTCCCCCTGTGCGCCTGGTGCTTTCTTTGCTGACAGTAATGGTGGCGGACCGGAAGTTCCGGCCGCTGCTTCCGCCTCCCTGTGTCCCGTGGCTGTTCTGCGCATGCGCGGCTGCGGGACGAAAACAAGGCCTGTTCACGCATGCACGCGCGAAGGGCTCCCGGCAGCGCCGGCGATGACGTCACTCCCGCTTTTAAATGGCCAGGGAGATCCCCACAGCCTTGGGAATGTATGCGGGCATTGCGGCATCTTCCCTGGGCTGTGTGGATGAACTCCTACGGTAAGGCGGGCAGTGGGGACAGTGAGGGGAGGACTCTGGTTGCGGCCTATACCTGGATGGCTGCCTTGTTTATCTCTCTATTTCTCCTCATGCAGACTGACACTCATCGCAGATGGAGCCCTCTCTGCCTCCTGGTGGCCAGCCCTTGCTTCACAAGTACAATCAGGTTCCTGGGGGGGGGGGCAGGATCAGGGTTGGTGAGACTGGAGCAGCTGCTTAAGTGCTGTTTGCTTTCCTTTACTTTTTTCTCCCCAGCCCCCACAGGTCTGACTCACATAGAAGTTCGCAGAGGAAGAGTGAGTGGATCATCAAAAGCTCACCAGCATGGTTCTCGTCAGTCTTCTTCCAGATCCAGTCATCATGGCTCCCGCTCAGGGTCAGGGTCAGGTCATCACAATCGGGGTACACATCGCTCTCCTCCTCCACCACGCCCCCAAGCAAAGTCATGCTAGGGATGTAAGAAATTGGTGTCTGAGGACAAGTCCCTGTGTGACCTCTGCTATGGGAAAGCAGTGAGCGAAAGAGAAAACCCTAACCAACATCTGGAGACCCTGATTAAACGGGTTGTGAATGATTCCCTGCTAAAGAGAGAGGCTCGGCAGCCCCGTATGCCCCCAGTTGATATCCACCAAAATCTCTAGCAGCTAGGAGTGATGAGGATGATCTAGATCCCTTTCAGCATGACCAGCAGTCTTCAATTCGCTCGGACAGTGAATCACAGGAAGAGATACTCGAGGTAGGGTTTAGGTACGCACTGGTGCCATCTTTGGTGAAGGCAGTCAAAGAAGTGGTAGATTTATAAGACCCAGCCGTATCTCCTCCAAAACAAAAGAAGTTGTTTAAACAGCTTAACAGAGAGCGCCCTCACTCCCCCTTCTTAGCAGAGCTGGGCAGAATTATTTTGGATGAGTGAAGTAAGGTGGAAAGAAGGGGCTCACTAGCCTCAAAAGTCCAGAAGTAAGATGTGAAGGAGTTGGAAGTAGCTCCACTAGTGGATGCAGCCTTGATGAGACTGGCAAGGTATGTAACGCTTCCTCTGGAAGACATATTCTCCTTCAAAGACCCCCTGGAGAGGAGGATCGATACAGACCTTAGAAGGGTGTACCTGACAGTTGGAATGGCTTGTAAAACAGCCTTAGCATTGGCAACGCTTTCCAAAGCTATGGAGGTCTGGTCTGATAAGGTAGAGATGACAAGACTTGAGGATGGCTTCAGCCTTCATAGGGGAGGCGGCGCTTGACATCATCCGTCTGGTGGCCCGAGCGATGTTAGCCTCAGTTACGGCTAAGCGGGCCCTCTGGCTCCGGCCGTGGCATGCAGACCCAGCCTCTAAGCAGGCTTGGTGCCGTATTTTGAGGAAAAGTCTCTCTTCGGGAATAAGCTGAACGAGGCCATCACCCGGGCTACCGGAGGGAAGTCGGGGTTCCTTCCCCAGGATTGGCGTCAGCCAAGTCAGAAACGCCCTGCATCAAGGAAACATGGCTTTGATCGTGGCAAGGAAGCATGCAGTTATAAGCCTGGGCGTGATTTTGGCAGGTCTTGGAGAACAAGAAGGTTGGGAAACCAGAAAACCTCAAAAGGCAGTTCCGCAAGTGGACAAGTCCTTTTGAGGTTGGGCCCGCTCAGGCATGCCCGGTGGGTGCTCATCTACGTCACTTTCGGCATGTCTGGGCGGCCTCAATACTCGACTATTGGACAGTCAAGACAGTGTCCACAGGTCATTTTTGGGTGTTCAGCAACAGCAAGTTAAGGTTCTCTACTACAATCATTCCCTCTTCAAAAGAAAAAAAGAGAGATACTTTTTACATATGTAAAAACACTACTGGAGCAAGAAGCAGTCACGGTGGTTCCAGACGACGAGAAGAGACAAGGGATGTACTCCCCCTTGTTCCTAGTTCAAAAGAAAAACGGTTCTTGGAGATCCTTAATCGGTCGACCTTGTCTCAATCAGTTCATCCGGAAGGAGAGGTTCAAGATGGAGTCTCTAAACTTTATTCAGCAGACAGTGCAGCAAGGGGATTGGTTGATCTCCATCGATCTCAAAGACGCCTATTTCTATTTCCCGATAGCAGCAGAATTCCAGTGCTACCTGTGGTTTGTCATAGGCCATTCTCACTATCAGTTCACCTGCCTTCCATTTGGCCTGACAACCTCACCAAGGGTGTTCTCCAAGGTTCTGCTAGCAGTGATGGCACTGTTAAGGGTCAGGGGAGTTCGTCTGTATCATTACCTGGACGACCTCATTCTGCTATCCCAAGACAAAGAACAACTGCTGGTTCATCGGGACATGGTCATCAACATTTTGAAGGAGTTCGGATGGTTGATAAATGCAAACAAGAGTCATCTTCAACCCTCTCAGTCCCTCATTTTCCTAGGAGTGCTCTTCGACGCAAAGATAGGTACCATCTCTCTGCCCGAGGAGAAAATCAGGGTGGTCAGGGACTGAGTGCATTGAGCCCTCTCATCATCATGGCTATCAGCCCTCCACTGTTTGAGGGTGATTGGGACAATGACAGCGTCAATTCCAATGGTGAAAGGGGCTCAGTGGAGGATGTGCCCATTTCAGAGGGGATTCCTGCACCAGTGGAGGTCATACAACAAGTCCCAATGTATAAGGATAACAGCATCCATGAGACAGTCTCTCTACTGGTGGCTTCAGAGGTCAAATCTCTCCAAGTTCCACTCCCCAAAGCTAATCACATGGGTAACAATAACCTCGGATGCCAGCAGCACAGGCTGGGGCGCCCACTGTCATTCGGAGATAGCCCAGGGCAAGTGGGATTTTTTCTTGTGGAAAATAGTTTCCAATATCCTGGAGCTGCGAGAAGCATTCAAGGCCTTACTAGCTTTTCAAAATCTAATAAAGCCTCGGTCATGCTCAAAATGGACAACACGATGGCAGTAGCCTATGTGAGGAGACAGGGGGGAACCCTCAGCGGGTCACTGAGAAGTACAGCCAATAATGGATTGGGCGCAAGAAAATCTCAACAACATCTCTGCAGTCTTTATTCCGGGGGTACAGAACTGCCAGGCGGATTTTCTGTCCAGACATCAGCTTGACAATGAGTGGTCACTGCACGAGGGGGTATTCAAGTGGATCCTGACGCTGGGGATATGCCCAGAGGTGGACCTGTTCGCCTCAGCATACAACAAGCTGGGCAGATATACTGCAAGATCTCGAGATCCCCAAGCTTACGGCATAGGTGCACTCTCGGATCAGAGGAGATTCCGCAGAGCTTATGCGTTTCCTCCGATTCCTCTGATACTCCAATTCCTGCGGAGGCTCTGGTCGGAGCCTGTGGAGATCCTGGCAGTGATTCCCTTTTGGCCGAACAGGCCATGGTTCCCTCTGCTCACGCTTCTCAGCTTCAGGGACTTGGTCCCTCTTCCAGTCAGGCCAGATCTTCTGTCTCAAGGGAAAGATCTGCATCCTTGTCTATGTCACGTACCTGGTGATGGAGTCTGATTGTGCAGAGGGCAACCTCTCTTACGACCCTGGTTCGGGAACCCCTGGTAGAGCAGACAGGAGATTCCGGAGCACAGGGGGGCACGAGGGCTGGTGCGGATGCCGGTGGTGTTGTGAGGATCCTCCAGGAGCTCGTGCAGACAGAAGAGTGGTGATGCTGGCCGGGTCGTTAACAGGCTGGCAGGTGCGGTGCAAGGGAACAGGCAAACGGGTCGTCAGGTGCAGGCAGGGTCGTTAACAGGCTGGCTGGTGCGGTACAAGGGAGCAGGCAAACGGGTCGTCAGGTGCAGGCAGGGTCGTTAACAGGTTGGCTGGTGCGGTACAAGGGGGTTCAGGCAGAAGCGTGGTCGTAAACAGGCAGAGGGTCGGTACAGGCAGAGTTCAATCAAGGTCAGGCAAGCCGGGTCACAGATACAGAAAGTCTTTAGCAAACAGGTCACAGGAACACACTGGAACGCTATAGAACGGACAGCATTTGCTACAGGAAGCAGGAAGTTTAAATAGAGCTGCTGTTCCAGGAAATAGAGCACAACCAAATGCATTAACCCTTAGCACAGTCTTTTCCTAACAGTCTAGCATATTTGCACATCAAGGCCTGGTCGTTGAGAGGAGAAGGCTGGAAGCCCTAGGTTGCCCCCAAGAAGCTATTGCAACTCTCATGAACGCCAGGAGGCGAAGCACTAATAGGGCCTATGAACGCATTTGGGGAAAATTCTCGCTCCATATGAGTACAAGACCTGGCCTTGTTAGCGCTCCAAGCATAGTGGATATTTTGAGTTTTCTGCAGTCGAGCCTTGACCTGGGGCTTTCAGTCAGTTCACTTAGAGTCCAGGACTCGGCTATTTCCGCATTCACCGGTGTTTCATGGGCTGGAAATAGGCCTATTCCTCAGTTCTTCAAAGGTGCTGTAAGACTTAAGCCTCAGAGGAAAACAAGATTTCCCAAATGGGATCTTCCCCTTGTCCTGGATGCCTTGTCGCAACAAGTTTCTACTTCTCCAGAACCTATGTCTTTGAAGGAGTTAACCATGAAGACAGCATTTCTAGTGGCTATTACATCAGCCAAGCATGTGTCGGAACTTAGAGACTTGGGGTCAGTGGAACCCTTTTTGACCTTCTTTCCCGATAGAGCAGTGTTGGTGCCCATGCTAGCAGCAAGACCAAAAGTAACTTTGGTCTTCCACGAAAATCAGGAGATTGTGCTCCCTACCTTCAAAACAGTGGTTGATGGGGAAGTCCACCCTCTGGATGTGGCTTGTTTCCTAAAACGATATCTGGAGGCCATGGCTCCTTTCCGCAGATCGGAGCATCTCTTCGATCTTTTCCAAGGATAAAATAGGGGCTTACAAGCTTCAACCAGATCAATATCAACATGGATTGTGCAGACATACAGTGGGCATACAGTTCAAAGGGCATGGCTCCTCCTGAGCAGTGACGGCACACTCTACTGGAGGGATCGCAGCTTCTTGGGCAGCTTCATGCCATGTAGCACTAGAAGTGATCTGCAGAGCAGCTGGCTTCCTGGTCATCTATACACACCTTTATGGCACATTATTGTGTTGAACCTGCTGCTCGGTCTTCTGTGAATTTTGGGGTTCAAGTTTTGTCAGTTGACAATAATAATTAAACCTTTTTTCATTATCAGCATTTCCCACCTGTGTGTGTGTAAGGAGTTATTTCCCACACATATGCTGCCATGGAGTATGTCAGGAAAATGGAAAATTTATATCAAATACTTACCGTAATTTTACTTTCCTGATAGACTCCATGGCAGCAGGAGTACCCTCCCAAATGCCAGATTAGGCTAGTTAAGGAACAAGGCATGCTGGTTAGAGCAAAGAGGAATATTTTGATCTTTGTGTCACACATATAGCTTCTTATCCTCCCAGCACCACTAGGGAGCAGCACCTCATACTAAATTGTGATACCATTATTTACTTAACATTGTAAGGAGCGCCTGGCCCATTTCCCCATTATACTGTCTATCTACTCTTTGACCCTACTAGGGCAAAGAGTTTACTGGGCGGCAGCAATCTTATACACCCTTATCCTAAGCGCAGCACCCACCCCCTCACTAATATTTTTGTTTGTTTAGGAAACTTGGTTTTAAGACATTATATATCACAACGGCTAAATCTATGTCTGTAGTGCATGTTCAAACCTTAATACCATAAATAATTATGTTATTAGGTTTTTATTCCAGGAGTATATAATGAGTTTGGCAATTTTAGAGAAATGCTTAAATAATGCATTACAATTTATTTCAACCCATTAGATTTTAGTCCACTAAAATGTACTGGAGATTTCAGTCTACTAAAATGTAGGAGATTGTAGTGGATTAAAATGTAGTGGAGATTTTAGTTTACTAAAACTAAAACAATTCAAAAACTAAAATGGCATTTTAGTCAAAAAACTATGACTAAAACTAAATTGAAATTTGACGTCAAAATTAACACTGCCATATACACATATGTACCTTCTCTATACAGCATTCCTGGTATAGTAAGTTCTTGTGTCTTCTTTGCAGAAATGGAGTTGCAGAGGACACCCCCTCCACAGCGCAACAGAAGACACATTTCCTATAAGAATTCATCATACAATCAGACTGTACATCATCCTATAACTGTCCAGAAACCAGCACAGCTCCCAGGCCTGCCATGTGGAGACAAGAACCTTTATGTAACTGGAATCTCCATCACTAAACTGGGCAACCCTGCCATGACAGATGGTGGCAGGAATGGACTTCTAACAGTACAATATGCCCGTAGCAGTCATGTGACTTCAGCGCAAACCTCTGGCTGGAAGCTAAAATACATTCCAGTACAAAACGCCCCTGTTATTCACACATACAGCAGGCCATTAAAAGTAAACCTTAATGGTCATGCACTCAACAACTCCAACCCACAGGCCCAAGAGTTTGTCCAATTCTGTGGAAAAAGGTTGCCACCAGCTGTGTCGCAGTCTTGGTGCAATTATCGATTTGCATCTTACACTATTTTGTCCAAGAACCTCCCACAGTTAAAAGATTCATTCAATAGGACTAATGGACACAACACTACTGGTGCCTGCCACTTTCACTGTGTGCAAAGAAAAGAGATTTCATCTGGTTATAAACAGCCTTCTAATCGTTCAAAAAACAATATAAAGCCTCTTTTTGCAGATGCAGCCACACAGACCAACAAAGCACAAATACTCCACACACAGGAAAAGGAGGATTCAAATTTGATAATGGAAAAGCCACATGACTTGGATCAAAGAGAAGTGTATACAAATCTTCAGACTGAGAACAAACAACTGGGAAAGAAGCATCCGAACAGCCTAAATCACAGTAAGAACCTTCTTCTGCCAGACCACCAATCAAATCCAGAATTGTCCAATTTCCTAAGATCTTCAGAGAGAGAAAAACACTTTTTCGGGTCCCTTAGTCGCCCTCCAATTGTTGTAATGTCTCCTGAGCCATGGACAAGCCAAACACCCCCAGACGAGACCCAACTATCAATCACTGTCCCTACCCTACCAAGGCCAAATGTGTCACATCAATGATCAAGGCTATCACCAGACTTACACTATCTACAGCACCGAATATCTGCATTAGTTATTCTATTTTACATTATTATCAGTAAATTATATTGACATTTACAATACATTATTATACAAGTTCAACGTTACATTTTGAAAATGTTTGTTGGTTGTTACTGTAAGGACAGAAATAAAGAGTTACCATTGACTAGTTACTCTGGATTCCACTGGCCTGGAACAAGAATATATGATGGAAATTTAGGCATTGTAGACTTCACTGGTTGCATGCTAATTTCAAGTAATTTCTAACTAGGTACTGATGATGACAGGCCTGGGGCTTGTAACTTTGAAAAAGAAAGTCAAATAGCAATTTATTATCTTTCTGCCTTCACACGTTTCTTTTAAGTTAAATGATCTAGCTTGGACAAGAAAAATCTAGAATTCTATTCAATAATTATGTGCTGAAAAAATCTGTTCACTGTGATTGACTCCACAAAATTGTTTTGAGAGCCTGTAAAGATATAGCTGTGGCGGTAATAGTGGTGGTGATGAGCTGGTGGTGCTGTTGGTGTGGATGGTGCTTAGGCTGCTCAAAATGGTGGCTGAAGTGGTATGAATGTAAAAATGATAGTGGTTGTGGAAATGGTGAAGGCAGTGTCAATGAAATAGTGGAGATTAACTGATGGTGGCAGTGGTGGCATAAATGGTGTGTTTGAGATGCTAATGCACAGGTGTCAAACACAAGGCCCGCGGGCCGAATCCGGCCCTCCAAGCCATTTCATGTGGCCCTCGCACCTGTCCTGCAGCTGCAGGAGAGCTCCAGCCCACCTCCAGACCTTGTACTTTCTGCTTTCCAGCAATGCATCCAGCTTCTTCCCAGCAGCAGCATAAGGTAAGGGGGTGCACTTTGATGCAAGGGAGAGTGGAGGATTCAACTTCTGATGGTGGGGGTGACTCTTGACATCTAATGTAAGGGAAGGGGATGCTCTGGACATAGTCTTAAAGATACAACCGGCCCTTTTATGGGCAATCATAATGCTGATGTGGCCCACAATGAAATTGAGTTTGACACCACTGTGCTAATGATTGTACTAGAGATTATCTGGAGATGGCGGTGGTGAAAATGTTGATGATGCTGGTGGAAATAGTACAGATACTGGTGAAATTATCAGAGATGGGGATAATTATGATGAAGGAGGTTAAAGTGATGGGGATAGTGATAGCAGTAGCAGAGATGGTGATAATCCTGATGATGGAGGTGGGAGTGGTGGGGATGGTGCTGGTGAAGATGGTGATGGTGCTGGTGGAAGTAGTGGAGATAACAGTGGTGTGGATGGTGGTGGAAGTAGTAGAGATAGTGATGGTGGAGAAAGTGTCAGAAATGGTGGTAATTATGATGATGGAGCTGAAAGTGGTGGCGATGGTGGTGGTGGCTGTCAATGCTCAGCTCCTGTATTCTCTGACATTGGTTGGAGACCACTGGTAGCTCTACTTCCACTGTTCCTTGCTGCTTGGCTGTAAAGTCAGCTTGGTAACAGGCCTATAGAATTATCTGGCATGAAAAAATCTTTCACATGTAGCACTACCCCCCCCCCCCCCCCAGGAGCCGCTTGAATATTGTTGGTTCCCTATTCTGCCTCCTCCACCCCAAGGACAGGCTCAACCCCACTGGCACACCTGGCAGCAGTGTAGTGTAAATATCACAGTAATAGACACAGATTATGGTGAACTCAGAAAGTAACTTTTACTGTGATCTTGCTTAAACGCAAATGGAACAAACAGTCACAGTAATATAAGATAGTAAACAAGTATTGTGGGATATAGAAAAGAACAAAAGCTATCGGACAAATCAACAATATCAAGTCTGTCTGTTGTCAGGGGACTTCTCTAAGTCAAGTGCCCCCAAGAGCAGATGTAGACACATGAAAATAATAAGTCAAGAATGTAACATTAAGTCCAATAGAGCACCTGAACTTCAAATAATTGGGCTATATGAGTCCAGGCAGGAGGAGGATAGAGAAGTGACCTCGTTTTTGTCTGCCAGTCCTCCCCCTTCTCCATCCCAGCATCACAGTCCCATCAGGCCTGCTTAAACACAATACCAGACACAGGGCACTGAATCAACCCCCCAGTGTGGATCCACTATTAAGTGACTAAAGTCCTGATTACTGATGGGGCCCTTTAACACTTTGGATGACTCTGGAGTAGTGTACTTGTTGTTCTCCTGTAATTGGGTGAGCACAGTACATCCAGAAGAGTTTGACAGGCAATCAGTATTATAATCCTATGGGATAGTGGACAAGTAGTTTCACTGCCAGGCAGAGTGTAACAGAGTCACAGTTCCATGTAACTAAGGAAAGCAAAGCAACAAAAATAATTCAGAGTTCTGGCTAATCAAGGTTTGGGTGAAGGCCCGCTCCTGTGTCAAAGGCCGCAGAGGAGGTTGCTGTGGTACCGTTCCTTGCAAGTGTCCGATTGACACCTCCTCACAGGGACATCGCACACTAATTAGGCTGTCTGGGGATGTGCTTGGAGTCCTCTTTTAGCTCCGGATGCCTGCCGCCGACTTCCTAGCTGTAGCAAGCACGATTCCCCAGCTCCCAGGCCTCGGCACTCAGTTACCCACATCCAGCCTCTCTTATGCCTCGTGGCAGCTCTACTTTCTCCCAGGAAGCCCCTGGGGTAAGATTCCTTCCCTCCAGCAAAGACTGCTGGATTCTGTAATTCTCACTGTATAGATTACAATGAAACAGACTGTGTTAAAGACTCCGTTTCCCAGAGTTCCTTGCTGCTCTTACAGTCCCCCCTTGATTGGCTGAGTTCATTCTGCCAATGAATAGTTAGGGGAAAGGGTAGAGTGGGCTGTCTCTCCTGGGAACATGTCTGTGTGAAGAAAAGAAGGGAAGGGTGAAATCACTTCTGCAGGGCTGACAAGCTGTGTCTCTCTTCAATTAGAGTCCTGGCAAACTTGGAAATGTAATCCTGATGCAGAGCAGCCGCTACACACAGCTAAATCTAACTCCAGTCGGTAGATGTAAATTTTGTTTGCTTCTCCCATATAAGTTTCAGTTAAAATAATCTGATCTGGTTGGTGTTGAAAATTGAAGCTGGCCATCTACTCAAATATCTGATCATGTGATCCTGTAGGGCCAATGCATATTTTCATCATTCAGTGCAATTTTCTGATGATCCTCAAACATCAGAAACCAGCTGGTCACACAGAAAGATGGAAGTTCCACCTAGGCCGTCTTAATAGCATTATTGGCCCCTGCGCAAAGTAATGCACTGGGGCACCTACCAGCCTGCCATCATTTAAGCATCTATTCTTAAGAATTTAAGTTTAAATAGTTGATAGAATTAAAAATATATTTATTAGTACTTTCAATAAAAACTATTTTAAACAATATAAAAAGCATTCCATAAATCAAGACTTATCAACACATAGGGCATAGTACAGGGGTGGAGGCAGAAGGGCACAGTACAGAGGGAGTCAGGAGGACACAGTGCAGGTTCCAGGATGCTGTTCAGGACACGGCCAACCTGGGTCAGCTTAGTAAAAAGCATAACTGGCGTGAAATCTGGGACAGTTGGCAAGTATGGTGTAATGCAAGACTATCATGGGGCCCCCATGCACCTGGAGCCCCTGGGCAGTGCCCAGGGGTGCCCATGCATTAAGACAGCCTTGAGTTCCACTCCCCCACATGTATCACTACTGTTATTCCTCCTCTGCCGAGGTGATGATGAGAGTGGCAGTATATTAAGCTAGAGATAGTTTCATTGTTTCTAAGCCACTAAAAGCCCAGACCGTGAGTTTGTATTTTTACTGCCCAGGGATTGCTACAGTCATGATACCTAGGATGGGTCATTTATAATGTCGTCTCCACAGGAGAGAATGCAGACGGCCAATCCAAGAAGGTTTCATAATAGCGAAGTGACTTTTCATGAAGTAGCAACTTCTCCTCCAAGAGGCTTGGACACAATCCGGGATCATTTGTTTGCTCCAGGTGATCATACCTGAGGGACAAGAGAAATTGTCATGAAAGAGATGTTATGTGGGATCTGCAGAATGTATGATTTATGATGTCTCTGATGATTTGGAATAAACGATAATCGAATGAAAGCCAATACTTGGGAGAACATCTAAACATTTTGTGGCTGTTCCTGGCTATGTGGGGCTTTGAACTCACCAGCGTTATCAGATAATGCCAAGTTTATTGTTTTTTATCTGCAGCTCATATAGAACATCTGATCTTTGTACTTCTTAGACTTCATACAAAGCACAAGGAGAAGTTTTACAGCTATTTATGTTCACTCCTGCTATGCTGTTGTCAGTACTTTACGGTTACAACATCCATAAATCTAAAACAAATGTTTTACTAAGATGTCAAAGACATTTCACATTTCTCACGACCACTTGAATATGAACATGGCTGGCCAGCCTTCCTCTGACCAGAAACCTCAAACTGCCTGCTTAGATTGATTGTCCCTATACCTGGTATGCACGATGAGATTATCGGATGAATGACTGTTCGTTTTTTTTGCATGCTAGTTTCATATCAAATATGAAGAGGTTACTAAAGTTACGAAAATTCTCATACGACAGAATAAAAATTCAGCAGTGATGTAATGTATTGTATTGTATTTGTATTGCATTTTCGGAGGAATACAATACTGACTAAAGGAAAATCATACAAGAAAGAGTTTCACGTTTGTCTCATTGGATACTATCGGATAAGCTGTTGTGATCGGCTCGCTAAGTGTCGGTTCACACAGGGGTGATCTGACTTTAGGCGCGACTCGAAGCTGCCCCACACAGCGCGACTTCAGCACGGCTTGCAAACGACTTCTGTAATAGAAGTCAATGCAAGTCGCTTGAAGTCGCCCCCAAAGTAGTGCAGGAACCTTTTTCTAAGTCGGAGAGACTTGAGTCGCTCCTATTTGAACGGTTCCATTGCACTGCATGGAATGTGACTTGTCAGGTGGCTAAGTCGCCTGACAAGTCGCCCCTGTGTGAACCGGGACTCAAGCTGGGTGCTAACGATCAGATTATCATATGATCGCTTTGAAAGCAGGATTTTTCACACTATTTTCTGATCGTGTATATGGGCCATTATATTTTCCCTTAAAGAGGAGCTCAGAAAAAACAAATATTGTAGCTGCTGACTCTAAAAATTAGGACACTTACCTGGCTACAAATCCAGCAGCATCCTCACCCAAGCCGATCTTTCAACTCAGGTGCTGCCGTCGCCATCTCAGCTAAGGGAAATTGGCCTTGCAGCTTCACAGCCAGTTCCCTACTGTGCAATCGCGTAGCACGCTGCACTTTTTGAATGGCCTGGCAGCGGGGGAAGGAAGAGGGGTGTGGAATTTCCAGATGACTTTGCTGCGGCAAAGTCACCTGGACGTGGGAGCTGGTACCTCTCACTACCAGGTACCCGCTCCCCCTGAAAGGTGCCAAATGTGGCAGCGGAGGAGGGGGAGGAGGCAAATAAGCGGGGCTTCCCCATTTAGGTGGAGCTCCGCTTTAAGGAGTGCCAAGTTTTTGTGTTATTTTCTTGTATTCTCTCTCTGTCAGCACTGAAGTGTCAGATAGTAAGGTTGTTTTATCTGAGCAAATAGATTGTCATATAACAAATGTCCTGTCCGGATTACATAAATGAAAAAGAAAATCTTTGTTATTGGACAGTTCTAATTTCTCCAGCAGCTCACACAGAATGTCTATTATCAGGCAGGAGGCAGGATGGCCTCTACAAACCCTGCAAGACAATGGCATAATGTGCTAGTATGCATTGCATACTAGCACATTATGAAATACCTTAGTACGAAGCCCCTGCAGCCATGCCCGGTCACAGCTGAGGGGCTGACATGTTCCCCCGGCGTTTCATCAGGGTTCGCGGGCTCCAGTGCTGTGAGTGGCCGGAGCCGCGATGACGTCACTCTCGTACATGTGCGTGGGAGCCCTCGGTTCTGGCAGCAGCTCCATGCAAGGTGAATATCTCCTAAACGGTGTACATTTAGGAGATATTCATTTTACCTATAGGTAAGCCTTATTATAGGTAAAAATTGCAAAGCGGGGGTATACAACCTCTTTAAGGGTAGCTAGATAGCTTACAGTCCAAGGGAAGGTTAATCACAGTACACAGGGAGGTAGGTGATGTCAACCTTGCACAATGTTGGTTGGTGTTACCTGTGAGAAATACGCCAGAACAGCAAAGAATTCAGAAGTGTTGCAGAGCCCAGCATAAAGAAGAATCTTTCTAGGTGACCATCTGACAAAATTCCTGGGTACCAATCACCTGAGGACAGACACACCAATGTTAGGATACAGCAAGTCACTGATGTCAGTGTCTGCAAAGGGGGGAACAGTGAGTAAGATCGCTTGTTATGAATGGCATCTTTGGAATTCAGGAAACTAAAACTACAAACACTACAGTGATGGAAGAGATAAAAAAAATGGTTTCCACTGATGTATTTCACCCATCCTGGGGCTTAATAATACAGTCAGTAGAACATCGGAGAATGCTTAAATACATTTACCTATACCTTTCTAATATTTCTCTTAAAATAATAGGTTACATAAAATGTCATAAAAATATGAGCAGAAAACAAAAACTGAACTTGCACATTTTCTATAGATATAATTTGGGAAGACCATATTACATGGCATGTAGTAAATGAACGATACTGACTCTTAGACAAACTGTGGTTCTGTAACACGCCCCATTATATTCAAAGTCCTGGTATCTTATTTAAACGGTCCAGCTATATGTTAATTTTGATACCAATACAGGCGGTCCCAGGGTTACAAACAAGATATGGACTGTATGTGTACCTGAATACCTTGATTGAAATAATGGGGCCTATAACAGGACCGCAGTTTGTCTATAATTACACATGGAAGGAATTTTATATGTAAATTGTAAGCTGCTCTTCCACTGACTCTAAGAAAAAGCCTCCAGCAAGAGGGGCAAACGTGTGTCCTCTAGAGGGCAGCAGGGACACAGTGGCCTATAGAATGTGGCAGGAAGTCACTGTCCTCAATTGGATTGCAGGGAGTCAGAGGTGCTTGTTTTTGAGCTAACACCTGCCTACTTACCTCCAGATGATAGAAATGTGACTGCAACTAGCATTGCCCCTGTGAAGCAGCCAAGCGCCTGGAATAGAGTCATGACCGCCATGCAGATGCCACGGATACGTTTGGGTGCCAGGCTGAAGGTTATCACGGAACCTAAAGAAAATCAGATAATTTTAGGACTTTGCTGATCACATGACATAAAAATCTCATCTTCTATTCTAGCAGATTTGCCTGATCACAGATAACCACCACTACTTACAGGCTGGGGCCACCAGGGCTTCCGCCAGTCCCAGCAGGACATACTGAGGGGCCAGTTGGAGGCAGGACATGGATGACACCAGTAAAACTTTCCCTGACAGTGTCTGCTCCACCATGGGGAACCACTTTCGATGGATCTCGTAGACCCCGGCGACCAGCAGTGACATGGCGGCTCCAATCTGGCCACAAACTAGATGGAAGATAAGTTTGTTATTACGGCATAGGATTGGACAGATATGCACAAATCTCTTCAAAGACTGAAGATTGCACAGAGATAACTAGACTGTATATAGACGGAGGTGACACCATAGTGGTGCCACAACTGTCACTGAGCAGAGATATTAGCACTGGCGGTGACATCACAGTGTGCCACAGCCATCACTGAGCAGAGATATCAAAAACTGTATAAAATGCACCACAACCTTCACTGTGCAGAGAATGCTACACTGTATATAAGTATATGGAGGGGACACCATAGTGTGGCACAACCATCACTGTGTGAAGATAACTGGACTGTATATAGATGGAGTTGACATTATAGTGCACCAGATCATCACTGGACAGACATAACCAGACTGTATATAGATGGAGGTGACACCATAGTGTGCCACAACAATCACTGCAAAGAGATAACCACACTGTATATAGATGGAGGTGACAAAATAATGTGCCATGACCTTTGCTATGCGGAGATAACCAGACTGTGCATACAACCTTATTGTTGGGAATCTGTGTAAAATCTATATAAAAACAGAATGCAATGATTTGCAAATCTCATAAACCCATATTTTATTTACAACATAGTTATAGTTTGTGAGGTTGAAAAAAGACCATCAAGTCCATCTTGTGTGTGTGCCTTTATGTCAATATTATATTGTATATCCCTGTATATTGTGGTTGTTTAGGTGCCTATCCAATAGTTTTTTTAATATTATATAATGCTCCCTGCCGAAACCACTGCTTGGGGAAGAGAGTTCCACATCCTCACTGCTCTTACCATAAAAAACTCTCTACGCCAGTGTTTCCCAACCTTTTTGCCTTCGGGAAACCCTTGGCAAAGAGTTTGAGATCTCTGGGAACCCCTGAAAAAAAAAAATCAGATCTACAGCTCACGGAACATTGGATCTGATCAGCGAGCTGTAGATATAACAGCAATAAAAAAACAGTATCAAATAATAGAATAGATATTGTACAAACACTTACTTCCTTAATGTGAAACTTGGGCTTGCTTTTTTTCTGCACAGATGCTCACTTCTGGGTTGAACTTGAGATAAGCAGGTGTCCCCTTTAGAGCCCCCTTTCCAGCAGGTGTCCCCTTTAGAGCCCCCTTCCCAGCAGGTGTCCCCTTTAGAGCCCCCATTCCCAGCAGGTGCCCCCTTTAGAGCCCCCTTCCCAGCAGGTGTCCCCTTTAGAGCCCCATTTCCAGCAGATGTCACCTTTAGAGCCCCCTTTCCAGCAGGTGTCCCCTTTAGAGCACCCTTTCCAGCAGGTGTCCCCTTTAGAGCTCCCTTCACTGCAGTTGTCCCCTTTAGAGCATCCATTTCCATCAGGTGCCCCCTTCCCAGCAGGTGTCCCCTTTAGAGCCCCCTTTCCAGTTGGTGTCCCCTTTAGAGCACCCTTTCCAGCAGGTGTCCCCTTTAGAGCCCCCTTTCCAGCAGGTGTCCCCTTTAGAGACCCTTTTCCAGCAGATGTCCCCTTTAAAGCTCCTTTCACAGCAGTTGTCCCCTTTAGAGCCCCCATTTCCATCAGGTGTCTCCTTTAGAGCCCCCTTTCCAACAGGTGTCCTCTTTAGGACCCCCTTTCCAGAAGGTGCCCCCTTTAGAGCCCCCTTCCCAGCAGGTGTCTCTTTTAGAGCTCCCTTCACGGCAGCTGTGCCCTTTAGTGCCCCCATTTCCAGCAGGTGTTCCCTTTAGAGCCCCCTTTCCAGTGGTGTCCCCTTTAGAGCCCCATTTCCAGGGGGTGTCCTCTTTAGAGCCCCCTTTCCAGCAGGTGTCCCCTTTAGAGCCCCCTTCCCAGCAGGTGTCTCTTTTAGAGCTCCCTTCACAGCAACTGTCCCCTTTAGAGCCCCCATTTCCAGCAGGTGTCCCCTTTAGAGCCCCCTTTCCAGCAAGTGTCCCCTTTAGACCCCCCTTAACAACAGTTGTCCCACTTTGTGCTCTGATGGCTCTCTGTCCCTCCTGCACTCTGCATTGCTGCAGCTATAAGACTCTTATAGCTGTGGTAATGCAGAGTGTATGGGAAACAGAGAGCCATCGAAGCACATTGTACAGTGCAGGGGGGAAGCAGAGAGCCGCTGACCTTCGGACTGACTCAAGCCTCATGTGTTCCTTCCTGGTACGTGCGGCAATAGAACACTTCCTCCTTCTTCAGCTTCTTCCCACTCTCTGCCCTCCTCCCCTGCTCCGCCCCCTGAGCCGGAACTACAGAGATACCATCGGCATTAAGGATGAGATTAAGGATGAGATTGGCGGTATACATCCGCCGAAACCCCTGGGGACCTCCTGCGGAACCCCGGTAGAGAATCACTGCTCTACGCAGTCTAAGGTTAAATTGCATTTCTTCTAATTTTAGTGAATGGCCATGTGTTTTTTAATAATCCCTTGCGCGGTAAAGTATTTTCCCTATTGTGGGGTCGCCATTACTTTAGTGAGTAATTTGCCTTCATATTTTTGGCCCCCAGATGCATTATTTTACATTTCTCTATATTAAACCTCATTTGCCATGTATTTGCCCACCCAACAACAGAAAATGGAAAACATAACAAATGTTTAAACTGAGAAAATGTACCATTTTAAGAAAAAAATAAGGTCATTTTAAAATTGATGGCAGCAACGCATTTAAAAAAAGTTGGAATAGGTCCATGTTTACCATGGTGTGGCATCTCCTCTTCTTTTAACACCCTGAGAACTGAGACCAGTTGCTGGAGTTTTAGGAAAGAGACATTGTCTCATTCTTACCTGATAAAGGATTCAAACTGCTTAACAGTCCTGGGTCTTTGTTGTATTTCGTTTCAAGATGCACCAAATATTTTAAATTCATGAAAGGTCTGGCCAGTTAAGACTCTTCCAATGCCTCCTCACTGCCTGTCTAATGCTCTCTGAAGAGCGATCCAAGGTATAAACAAACTTGTATTATTTCTGTGGTGTGGTCATTGTTTTAGAGGGGGGTTTCTCTTTTTGGGTGTCTGACATTTTAGATTGATATCCCCCCCTTTTTCAACACCCTGCGGTGTATGTTAGTTTCTTATTATCTCTATCTATAGGTGGTAACACCAAAGTATATTCTCAGTTTGTTACCCAGCTGGTAAGAATTGTAGATAAAGTTACAGCACACACCTCAACTCATGCCATAGCCCATAGCAACCGGTCAGCTTCTATCGTTTTTCAATGCAGCCTAGAATATCAACATTTACATGGCTACATAGGTGGAAAAAAATTCATTTAGTTCAACCAATAAAAAAAAAATCATATAATCCTATATACACAATCCTATACCCATAGTTGATCCAGAGGAAGAAACCTTTCCATATTTGGAGATGAAATCTCTTTTCCGCCAGACGTAAAGAGTGCCCCTTGTCCTCTGTGATGACCTTAAAGTGAACAACTCAACACCAAGGTCACTATATGGACCACTTATGTATTTGTACATGTTGATTATATCCCCCCTTAATTTCCTCTTCTCAAGAGAGAATAAATTCAGTTCATCTAATCTTTCCTCATAGCGGAGCTCCTCCATGCCCCTTATCAGCTTCGTTGCCCTTCTCTGCACTTTCTCCAGTTCTCCGATATCCTTTTTGAGAACTGGTGCCCAAAACTGAACTGCATATTCCATATGAGATCTTACTAATGATTTGTACAGGAGCAAAATAATATCTCTCTTTCTGGAATCTATACCTCTTTTAATACAAGAAAGGATTTTGCCCGCTTAGGAAACCGCAGCTTGGCATTTTATGCTATTATTAACCCCTTCATGCCGACCTATGCAAATATGCCTAGGCTTTTTTTCCACGGGCCACATATTTGCGTATCACATGCGGCGTGCTCCCAGCACAGAGACGGGGTCTCAACGTGAGCCCTGGCCCCCGCTCTAACTATCAGGGCTTGAGATTCTGGGTCATCTGATCGCTGTGATAGCCTCTGATTGATGATGATCACAATGATCAGTCACCATGAAGCCTGCCCCCGTGTTTTTTCTTTCTGTGAATGGATCGTATCTCTCTCTCTCCTTGCTCAGAAAAAAGAGGGTGTAAAAAATTGATTAAATAATAATAATAAAAAATCATATAAAAAAATACCTAGATCAAGGTTGGATCTAGGTCAGTGTCAGGGTTAGCGTTCGGGTCAAGGTCAGGTGTCAACAGTTAGGGTCAGTATTATTTTTGGAACAGAATTTTTTTTTTAATTAGTATCAGTGCCAGTTAGTGCCAGTGTCGGTGTGTTATAGGTAGGATAAAAACAAAATGCACATTGGTTTTGGGCTGTACTACGGGTATATAGGGTACATATAACAATTAACATACACATATGTGGTATCGCTGTGATCGTCAGGAGCAGGAGAATTTAATTTGGGTTGTTCTTTAGTGGAAGGCTATGGTTGTACCAAGAAATATACAGCCAAATTTTTAAAAAAATATATTTTTTTTTATTATTTTGAGACAGTTTTCTTTTGATAATAAAAAAAAATCAGGAGCTATCCATTACCAATTTGCCACCAAATGAAAACCCGATTTGTCCTGAAAAATAAAGGTATAATCCACCTGGATGCACAAAGTAGTTGTAATGATATGTGCGGGTTTACTAACTCATGTCAGAATTGCAAAATTGTGCTTAGGCATTTAGATTTGTTTTACCATTTAGGCCTCATACAAACGGAGGTTTTTTGACGCCGGCGGTTTTTGCAGCTCTCCATGTTAGTCAATGGCCCCATAAAAATGGCGACGTTTTTGAGCTGTAGATGACATTGACGTTAGTGAGCTGAAACTAGAACCCACAGCCAGCACGTTCTGAGGCTGTACCGGCGTTTTTTGACGCCGATGCTTTTAGGTTGAAAAATAGCAGAGGGATGATTTTTTTTTTAAAAAAACGCCTATTGACGCCGACGCTCATTAACGCTTACTAACGCCGATGCATAACGCCGAGAAACGACAATTTTTTTTTCGTTGACGTCGGGCCCGACGGTTTGTTTATTTTTTAAGAAACATCCGTGTGTATGAGGCCTAAGTGAGAAGGGATTACAGGTGATACTCGAAAAATTAGAATATTGTGCAAAAGTTCATTTATTTCAGTAATGCAACTTAAAAGGTGAAACTAATATATGAGATAGACTCATTACATGCAAAGCAAGATAGTTCAAGCCGTGATTTGTCATAATTGTGATGATTATGGCTTACAGCTCATGAAAACCCCAAATCCACAATCTCAGAAAATTATAATATTACATGCAATCAATAAAACAAGGATTGTGCATAGAACAATATCAGACCTCTGAAAAGTATAAGCATGTATATGTACTCAGTACTTGGTTTGGGCCCCTTTTGCAGCAATTAATGCCTCAATGCGGCGTGGCATGGAAGCTATCAGCCTGTGGCACTGCTGAGGTATTATGGAAGACCAGGATGCTTCAATAGTGGCCTTCAGCTCTTCTGCATTGTTGGGTCTCATGTCTCTCATCTTTCTCTTGGCAATGCCCCATAGATTCTCTATGGGGTTCAAGTCAGGCTAGTTTGCTGGCCAATCAAGCACAGTATTCCTATGGTCTTTGAACCAGGTTTTGGTACTTTGGCAGTGTGGGCAGGTGCCAAGTCCTGCTGGAAAATGAAGTCAGCATCCCCATAGAGCTTGTCTACGGAAGGAAGCATGAAGTGCTCCAAAATCTCCTGGTAGACGGCTGCGTTGACCCTGGCCTTAATGAAGCACAGTGGACCAACACCAGCAGATGACATGGCTCCCCAAATCAACACACTGTGGAAACTTCACACTGGACTTCAAGCATCTTGCAGTGTGTGCCTCTCCATTGTTCCTCCATACTCTGGGTCCTTGGTTTCCAAATGAGATGCAAAATTTGCTCTCATCAGAAAAGAGGACTTTGGACCACTGAGTTACAGACCAGGTCTGTTTTTCTTTAGCCCAGGTAAGACGCTTCTGACGTTGTTTGTTGTTCAGGAGCTCCTCTCCAGGCTGCGGTCATCCCTGCTGCTTGTGCACCTTTCCCTTCCACACTTTTCCCTTCCACATAACTTTATATTAATGTGCTTTGATACAGCACTTTGGGAACATCCAACTTCTTTTGCAATTACCTTTTGAGGCTTTCCCTCCTTATGGAGGGTGTCAATTATGGTTTTCTGCACAACTGTCAGGTCAGCAGTCTTTTCCATGATTGTGATTCCTACTGAACCGGACTGAGAGACTATTTAAAGGCTCAGGAGCCCTTTGCAGGTGTTATGGCTTATTTAGATGATTAGAGTGGGACACTTAGGGGTTGATTTACTAAAGCTTGAAAGTGCAAAATTTGGTGCAGCTCCACACAGAAACCAATCCGCATCAAGGTTTTATTGTCAAAGCTTGATTGAACAAGCTGAGGATAGAAGCTGATTGGCTAGCATGCACAGCTGCTCCGATTTTTGCACTCTCCAGCTTTAGTAAATCAACCCTTTGAGCCTAGAATATTGCACCTTTTCACAATATTCTAATTTTCTGAGATTGTGGATTTGGGGTTTTCATGAGCTGTAAGCCATAATCATCACAATTATGACAAATCACAGCTTAAACTATCTTGCTTTGCATGTAATGAGTCTATCTCATATATTAGTTTCACCTTTTAAGTAGCATTACTGAAATAGATGAACTTTTGCACGATATTCTAATTTTTCGAATATCACCTGTAAGCTTACGATCTACCAGAACACCCAGAATCTTCTCCACCATTGATTCCCCCAGTTGTACTCCCCCTAGTATGTATGATGCATGCATATTCTTAGCCCCCAAGTGTATAACTTACATTTATCAACATTAAACCTCATCTGCCACATAGTTGCTCAATTAAACAGTGCATTGAGGTCGTAAATTGCAGGTTGTAAGTTGGAGACATCCTGTAAGGACGTTATTCCACTGCATAGCTTGGTGTTATCTGCAAAGACTGAAATGGTATATTTAATCCCAGACCCTATATCATTTATAATTATGTTAAAAAGTAAGGGTCCCAACACTGAACCTTGGGTTACACCACCATTTAAAAGCTAATTGGCTGTGCTCCAGTTGAAACAAAGCTAGGACCACGTTTGTGTAAGTTACTTTGATTTATACATTTGGGGAAATTAATGAAAAGTGTCTAGATTCTGGAATAAACTGTGTCAGCTGGAGCATAGCCAATCAGGTTTTAAATTTTCGTGTGACAAAAATTAAACATAGAAGCTGATTGCCTGCTAGAGGGGTACCTGTACCAGCTCAGATAGAACTTGTCTCTGACACTTTTTAATTCCCCCAGGCAATCAGAGACTGCCCTGGAGATGGAGATATACTACAAATAATTCCAGGTCTTCCCTCCACAATCAAACACTGTTGCAATAATTGATTGATGACCCCGGAAGGAGCCACTGAAAATGAACTTGGTCCCCCTTACCTGTTGAGACGTCCCACCCTGTTTCCAGTCCCAGTAGCACACTGACAAACTCCGGCTCCAGTCTAGAGGTATTTTTAAGATTTATTGCAGGTTTCAGCCATATATGTAGGGAGAAGACATGGAGGAGACAGCCATGAGAGGTGATCAGAGATCATATGCAGGAGCTCGCAACCTCCAATTGCTTTCAATGGGGCTGCCTTCCGCAGCCAATCACCAAGAACTCCCTCTGGGGTTCTCACAACGTTGGGTGCATTTGCACTCTTAGGCCTCGTAGAAGCAGTCTCAAAAATAATGCTATTAGAGGGAACAACCAGTAAGTCTGTAACCCTATGCGAGCAGTCGCAGTCCTTAACCACCTTTCTGGTACCCCAGATACCCATAGCGAGTTAAAGGATAAGTTCACCTTTAACAAAAATAAATAATTGCACATTTTTTTGCAGGTAAAAAAAATGTGCTTTTACAATTTTTTATTTTTTTTGTAAGATCCAGGAAAGCATTGCACCAGTGATCAGCGGTTTGCTGGTGCCATGCAGGTGTCCTGCAGACTGTGAGTGTAAGCTTACATCGTACAGCCAGCCAGTTTCACAGTTCACACTGACAGGAAGAATCAATGATTACAGCACAGTGATTACAACAGTGCCGTGGTAGTTTATTGAGAACTACAAGCTGACAGCCACAAAGGAAGTCGGTACTTGTAGTTCATTCATTCACAGGACTGTGAATGAATGACTTGACCATGTGGGCCGCGCTCTTTTGAAAACGTGACAGCTTGTATGGGGAACTTCTCCCCATACTGCTGTTACAGAAAGACAGGGGATCGGCGAGCGGTTGCAGAAGTGGGAACATGCTACATGTTCTACCTTAAAAAACGTGTGGAACATGTTCCCAAAGGTGAACTTATCCTTTAAAGTGGTCTAGCCTTTTAGCTCCAGCCCAAACAACATTTTCATATTTGGATGGACTTGTTTATAAGCAGAAATATTCTTCTGTTCATCTGTTTATATGTGGAACTAGCATACATCATAATACCAAAGGCATATTTAAAAAGCAGCGAATGTAATTTTCACCAGGCATTCACTGGCGGTGAATGAATTACTCATTTAAAACATGGACAAATGGGATATTCGCTTGGAGCGACTAGTTAGTGAATGTCTGATTCATTGTTTAATAATTATGTGCCTGTCTTACCGCAGAGAAGCCTGAATGTGTTTTCCTTACCGATGGATGTCGAAGGCCGAAGTCCACACTCATTAAGTAAGTGGCGGTCACTTACGGACCACTTTTAATGTAAGCGACGAAAAATTTATACGGAAACCATAATACTACATACGATCAAGGTGTATATTTGTCTACTTGTCTTCTTATAAAGACGAATATTTGTTCAGGTAGGTTTATACTTTTACAACAAACCCGACCTCGATTTTCCGATCTGGTGAAATTTCCTATTCAAGTGGAAACCCTTGTACAAGGTGTGCAAAAAATTCCATCTTGTACATCGTACAAGGGTGAAGACGTTGGCGAGCGGCTAGGGG
>BLSH010327072.1:549560-560230 GCA_018402905.1 Glandirana rugosa | reverse complement strand
CGGACCATTTTGACACTTTTTTGGGACCATTGGCATTTATACAGCGATCAGTGCTATAAAAATGCACTGATTACTGTGTAAATGCCATTGGCAGTGAAGGGGTTAACCTGCAGGGGGCGCACTAAGGGTTAACTATGTTCCCTGGGCGTGTTCTAACTGTAGGGGGACTGCCCTAGCTGGGGAAGGGAAGTGGTCACAGCCTCCACGTACAGGAAGGCTGTGATCACAGCCCTTCCCCCTCACACAGAGCGGAGGTCCGTGTTTACATACACGGACCTCCGCTCACTCGCTCCGGGGGGGCCATCGCGGGTAGCCGGCGGCAATCGAAGCCGTCGCACCCGCTCCCTGGCCCCCCCTGGACACAGTGAGCGGAGGTCCGTGTATGTAAACACGGACCTCCGCTCTGTGTGAGGGGGAAGGGCTGTGATCACTAAACTCGTTCCCGCAGCCGCCGTCGTATGACGGCGATTTGCGGGAATGAGCCACTTTGCCGCCGTCAGATGCCGATCGGCGGTCGGCAAGTGGTTAAATCAAATTCCTTTTTTTTTGGTCTTCATTCACTTCATCTGGATATTTTATCTCTTATTAGCTGAAGCTGACAGGACACACTCCAGCGTATCTGCGACAGCAGCGAATGTTCCTGAGATTTCCCATCACTCTTCCTCTGTCAGATTACAGACTTTATTATTTACTACAAGCAGCAAAATGCCGCTACGAGAACCGTTAGCCAGCGGTGTCTGGACACTCCTGTCACAAAATCATAAAACATAATCGTCATTTAGCTGTTGGTATTGTTAAAGCGTTTGGGAAATGATTTCTCTGATGGTACGCGCTATGAAAGTAAACCAAACAACCATTTAATGTAAACTCCATCTATGAAAAATGGAGAAAAGTGAGGCCCCCAGTCATCCAGCAAAGGCCACTGACAGAATCTTCCTTTAGTAATACAGCAGAGCCTTCTGAGTAACAATATGGTGTACACTCCTATGGAATAATACAGCGGAGCCTCCCTTGAAGTAATACATTAGATTAGAGCCTCCTGATTAATATTATAGTGAAACCTCCCATGTAATGCAAAGCTTTCCGAGTAATAATATGGTGGAGCCTCCCATTTAACAACACAGCAAAGCTTCCCTTGTAGTAATACAGCAAAACCTTCCAAGTAATATAATGGTGGAGCCTTCTGTGTATTAACACAGCGGAGCTTCTTTATAGTAGTTCAGCAGCCTTCTGAATAATAATATGGCCTACCATGTAGCAATACAGTGTAGAGCCTCCTGTAAATTAGTTAGTGGGCGTGGTTCCACTGAGGGCTCACCTGGCCATGGATGGAGCCACTGTCCCACACCTTGTCCTGCTCACACAGCAGGTCATTAGCATGATGCTGATGGGGCCCCACCCCCTACCTGAGATATAGGCGGCTCGGGATGGCCGACTCACCACTTCACATGGTTCATGCACACCAGAGGTTTCCTTTGCACAGCAGCTCTTCAAGGTTATACAATACAGGTAACTCAGCCTTTTTCACCCATCTATTCCCACTCACTTGGTCATCATTCCCCATTGACATCCACTGATTCAGCCCAATTTTTTTTTTTTTTTGTGCACACATTTGCTTGCATGGTATCCATTTGTTTCATGGTTCATTGCTGTTGTCAATTTAATCCTTCACACTTATTTACCTTGCATTTAGTCCCCTATGGAAACTTTCACATAGTCCTACTCACTCATTCACTTCACACACATTCCTCATTTAGGACACTTCAACACAAGTCATGCACTCAATCTTTACATTCTCATTCATTTCCAATCAAGTCTGGCTTTCACAGCACACACCAAACACACTGTTGGTCGTTGTGGTGATTTGGTCTTCCCTGGCAGCTCCCTCTGCTTTGGATGGGGTCCCCATCTCAGCCCTGTGCCTGACCCCTCTTCTCTGGCTTCTGCCATCCCCCGTTTGCGGGCTCTCTATCTGTGTGAAGCTGTTTGGTAAGTCATTATTCCTTTTTGAGATCATATTATTCCTGTCAGAGGTACCAGATATTTACAGACCCATTATGTACTTTTCAGAATGTCCTTAGTGTATCACACTCCTGATGAATGGCTGTACGCCATGAAACGCGTTGAGAAAGAATGCCAAGACAAACTCGGGCCCTCTAATACATCCTTTATATGTATATACCATTTACTGATGAATAATTTTAAAATTTGCTTGCTAATCATGCCTCTCTTTTTGATTTCTGTATCTTAAAATGTATACTATAATTGTCTTTGTACATACATGATGGGATTATTTTTTACAACATATCATGGTTTATAGAAAATAATATTTTATACTAAAGAATTAAACTTTAATAAATAAATTATTGACGTGAAACTTATTTACCAACATTTTTTATTCACACAGTGGCAGGCTTCATTTAAAGTCCCATTTTCTCTCTTTGTACTCAGCAAATACAGGGATGGAGGTCTGCCACTGCTCAGTATGTATACCTTCTTTTTGGGTGCCGGGTCACATTTATTTCTAGTTGTGAAAAATGTTCATGCTGTCATTTATTGTGAGAAAGCTCCTTACTGCCATTTATAATTTTCCTTGATTTTGGTAGGCAAGCAGCTTATGCAGAGTTTAGTAGCAGAAGCATCCCACTGATTATCATGTTAGCACCCTACATATTCTTCTCTCTACATGTTTGCTATACATGCTCCATCATTTGTGTGATACAGCAGGGAAAATCTGGGTAGCTACTGGTACCAGCTAAGAAAATCTTGTCCGGTTGGCCTCTGCAATTTACGTCACAGAGTGAGATACATATGTTCTTCAGCAATGTGCCAATTTTCCCTCAAGTGTGTACATATCAACAATACTACTAATATTGTGTAGAAATTATAAGCAGCGCTAATAAAAAATATATATTTATAAACAAATTCATTAAGGGCTGGTTCACACTTGAATTGGCGCGATTTGCGGGGCGAATCGAGTCGCCCCGCTCGAAGTGACCTCAGAGCAGCTTGCAGGAGACCTCTATCATAGAAGTCAATGCAAGTCGCGCTGAGGTCGCCCCGAAAATAGTGCAGGAACTTTTTTTCTAAGTCGGAGCGACGCCATTGGCTCCTATTAGAACGGTTCCATTGCACTGCATTGAGGCGACTTGTCAGGCGACTAAAGTCGCCTGACAAGTCTCCTAGGTGTGAACTGGCACTTACATACATAAAGTGCAAACGTGCAAAAGTGATTGTGCATAAAGACAACCTTTCGCCATCCGTGACATCTTCGGGGGCGGGCTAAGCCCCCGAAGACGTCACTGATGACAAAATGCATCGGGGTGGCTTGAGGTGACAACATCACGCACGCTTCGCCACTGCTTGCGGCTTTACATGAACCCACAGCTTGCTGGATTTCCTATTTGTATGAATACAAGTCATGTGAAGGTACTTTTTACTACTTATTATTAAAAATGAAATGCTAGATGGGCTTCAATACGGCAGTCTATATTTTCAATCTTCTGGGTTACATACTGGGATCTGGTGTCGAGTGATAACAGCTTTTATTTGATGACCAGCTCTCCCTGGTATATCACATGTGTATATGACCATTATAATTTATGATCCAACACATGCGGTAAGAGGCATACACCGAATGGTTTTGGCTGTTGGTGGATCATTTTTTTCATCTAAATTGCACAGTGAACTTTCCGGATGTCTGGATGCCGGTTCTTCCCATTTAAAGGACTGTTTGCGATTTACTTGAACTTTACACACTGATTTGTTTGACTGTATTTTTACAGACTGGTTTCATGTGCAATCAGTTTTGCATGTTTGCACTTTATGTATGTTTATGAATTTGTTTATGAATTTATATATTTTTTTATTAGAGCTGCTTAACGCATACACATTGTTTATGAGCTGATATCACAGTTGATTAAGTGACTGCTTTCTTATTTGAGGTTTTATGACTGAGCGCAGATTTTTTGGATTTGATGGAATACTACTAATATTAACAGTACCACCATTACCAACAACACTACCAATAATACTTATGCTAACAATACCACCTTTACTACTAATACTACCAATGCGACCAAAACTGGCAACGTTACCAGTACTACTACTGTTACCTATTCTACTTAAACTATCGATACCAATAATACCACCAAAATGACCAGTTTTACTGATACTGCCAATACTAATAATTATACTAATACTATCAATGCTACCACTAATATGCAAGTCATACATTATGGTGCTTCTGTGTGCGAACTGAAATCACATAGGTTGGTGTGAGGCCTGGTTCACACCTATGCAGTTTGCATATTCCAGGAGTATTTTGTGTTTTTCAATACATGTTTTTGATCCATTGAAGTCTATGGAACCGAAAACCATAAAAAAGTCCCTGGCCCTTTCCATAAAATGCACAGATGTGCACTACATTCATGTTAAATGGACTGTAATGTGTTTCTGCAAAACTAAAAATGCACTAAAAAAATGCATAGGTGTGAACCAGGCCTAAGTGACCTATAACAAAAAGGCTATAGTGAGGTATTAAAAGGGTTGATGGAAGATGGACCGACCTTTCACCGGCTGGTAGATGAGCTCATTACGCACCATGTGGATGGTGATTAGTGTCATAACTACTGACACGAAGGGGATGAGGAATCCGAGATTCTTCGCCACCGACTGCTGGATGTAAGAAATCCCCAGAAACACGACGAGGCAGTTCACATTCACCAACCAGTAAAACCTGCCAGAAACAAGGGTATTATTATCAGTATTATACCTACTGACATCATAATTATAGTCACTATCTTCACCATGATTATGATTATCACAATTATTTTTACACCTATAGCAGATTTTAGCTGTCATTTCTGTATGGAAACAAACATTTTCGTACAAAATTCTTCCAGTGTAATGCTAGCTTAAAGTGGTTGTAAACCTCAGACATGAAATGAATGAACAAAGCAGACATCAAAAGAATGAACAAAGCACATCACTCTATTGTGTGTACTAGCCTGAATCCTAAGCACCAAAGGGGGCTTCTCTCTGATTCTGATCTCTCCTCTCTCTGCTATCTGCATGAGTCATGTCAGACAGTTTTTCTTAAAGCATGAGCCTAGAGCAGGGGTAGGCAACCAGTAGCCCTCCAGCTGTTGTGGAACTACATTTCCCATGAGGTATTGCAAGACTGGCAGTTACAATTCCTCCCAGAGGCATGATGGGTCTGGAGGGCCCCAGGTTGCCTACCCCTGGCCTAGAGGGATGTAGCCAGCCCCACTTCAACACACAGCAGATGACTCATACCCTTAGCTCTATTTTATTATGAGCTTGAAAGACTGTGGAGAGGGAGGTGTTTCCCTTCCCTCCAATCAGATATCAGGGAACTCTGTGCTCTAGCCATGTGACATCAGATCCCCACCCCCTGCTGCCTGAGCTGAGAAAAATGCTTTGATCTGTATGTTTTTTGAATGATCTACAGATTAAATGAATGGCTTCAGATAAACAGGTACAACTTATGCAGGGGGATTTGTTTCATCTCTGTGTATCATCTGAGGCTAGTCACTTCACTAAGCATTAATAAAGGTTTAAAACCAATTTAGCTATGATGGCTGTTAGATAGCTCATTAATATACTTACACGCAGCACACCAGTTGTAACAGGAAAGTGGAGGTGAAACTATGAAATTCCTGTCTGACTGGAAATCTGAGATTTCAGTTAGGATTTACATTTTACCATACAGAAGGCTCAGTTCTCAAAACTTTAACACAAGCATAAGGCTATTTTCAAACTATGCCGCCTGAATGTGAGTAGGCGGCAGCGGTGTGCTTTTAACCACCCCACAAGGGGTTAAAAGCGCCGGTTCATGTAAAACCTTTATCCCAAAAAGCCCTTCCACACTGGCTCTACACCCGCGCCAGCAGTAAAGCGCTTCTAGTTTTAGCAGCGCTTTACCGCTGTTAAAAACAAGGGGTTAAAAAGGGGTCAAAAGTGCCGGTGCTCCCGGAGTGGTATACAGCCGCCTCGGAAGTGCTGCCCATTCATTTCAATGGGCGGGGTGGTGGAGGAGCGGTGCATACATCGCTCCCACACTGCCCCAAAGATGCGGCTTGCAGGAGATTTTTTACTCAGGCACTCAGGCTTTCACACTGGGGTCAATTAGGAGGCAGCTTAGAGGCGCTTTACAGGCACTATTTTTAGCTAAAAAAACGCATGTAAAGCGCCTCTGATGTGAAAGGGGGCTCTCTAATTTAGCCATGTGTACCGCCCCTGCCCTGGCTAAATTTATCACATAACTGTTATAGTCAGCTGATATGCAATTTGCTTTTTAGGTCTGATCAGGTTTATCCCTAAACCTGGTGGCTGATTGATTATGCCTGCCTCTGGAAGGATGTTCCAAAATAGATTGGGAGGATGAATCACTGGATTATGAATAGTTAACTGACCCTACACAATCTCTGTGAGGATAATGCAGAAGGTGTAACTAGGGAGAAGATTAATGTTGGGGAAGGTCTGATCAGTTTTCTCTTCTCCTGGGGCTTTCCCCTGGGAGGGGAAGCGTATGTGCTGTATTCCAGGGAGTTACTGTTACCAGGCTTCAGCTGTTGCAATGTGCTGGGGGCCCGAAAGGTGCTACCTGTAAAAGCTGGGCTGGAAAAAGGAAACTTTCACTTAATAGTGTTGCAGGGGAGCTGGTTGGGAGCTGCTGCCTGGACATTGTGAATAGGACCCTTTGCCCATAACTTCAGGTAAAGAACTGCTCACTGAGCAAGAGACAACAAAAGTTGCTGTTAAGGACTGTGACTGCTGCCTTAGGGTCTCAGATTTGCTAAATGCCCCCTCTTTCTTCATCAGTAATTTTGAAGCTGCTACTGAATGGTCAAATACTGTTTGAGCAAGGATTTTTCAGGGAAGCTGTCCTCCAAGATTTTGTGCCTTAAGTATTCTACACTCTCAATCCCTGCGTTTGTTCAAGATCTGCAATAAATCTTCAAAAGACACCCCTAGACTGAGCCCAAATTTGTCAGTGTGACTGAACAGCCTCTGAGCAGGAGGAAGCCACTGCCTAGATTGGCAGGCGGCAGGCCTCCCTAAATACAGCAATCTGCCAGCAGGTATTATTATTATTATACAGGATTTATATAGCGCCGACAGTTTGCACAGCGCGCTATAAGGAGAGTTCGGGTGGAAGAGATGAGGATGTAGCTGGAGCTGGCCTTGCCCTTGAGGGAAGCCCCCAGCTGGGGGGGGTGAACCTGAGGCCTGGGGATTGGGTGCAGCTAGGAGCGGGAGTCAGCTCCTGGATTGACACAGGAGAAGCAGGAGAGCAGCTGAGGTCTACATGGAAGGATACTCTTTAAAGAATCCACCATAAAGTCTGTGAGTGGCAGCCCCTGGGAGTTGGATGGGAGGGTTGAAACAATCTGAAATGAGAGAGAGCAAACTGTAAAGTCGGGAGGAGCCAACCAAGGGGACGGAGAGCCATTTGACCGCAGGACAGGCCAGAATGGGTCTGGAAGAATGCTGGGATGGGAGTAGAAGTTCATCCAAGGCCCAGATAGCACCAGCATACTTAGCTACACAACAGAGGGTCCACAGTTTCAGGGAAGGAAACCTGCAAAGGGTGGTTCTGAGGCCTTGCCCGCGGCTGCAGCAGGCCTCACCATGTGCTAGCTGTGGTGAAGAGGAGGTGTCACGGAGGTCTGATAAATTTCCTTTCGGACCAGGGAAACAAGTGTAACGGTCAGCAAGTAGTGTGCTAGAGAGAGGAAAGAAGTGCTGGAGGAGAAGAAGTGTATATAGTTGGTCCCATGTTCAGTTACTGGGCATCCCACAGTCATCCCTAATCCCTATCCAAGTTCATACCCCTAAATAAAACAACAAAACAAAGTACTGGCCTGTTCAGTGACTCCAGGTATGTGGAATCGTGTGATTGAGGGCAGCGGGCAGGTGGACCACAACTATCAGCCACTCTTGAGGGAGCAAATGGCTACACAGGTAAGGGAGACCCAGTTATTTCCAGCAGCCCCAGCAGGGGTTGGAGCTACACATGTGCCTGTAATTAGTAAGTCTCATTGACTAAAAATAACTGCCACTTTTTGGAAAATTATTGTAGCACCCCCTGGCATCCCAAAAGCATTATAGCACCTCCAGAGGCAGGGGTGGGCTAGAATTTCACCCCAGGGCTGAGTCCATGGCTAAAATGGGGGCAAGGGTAAAGGATACTGGGTGCCAGTCAATTTTGTCTTTTTAAAGTTTTATTGCAGCACGGTTAAGCATGGAGGTGAGGGTTAGGGATTTCAGATACTGTTCCCAAATTTCAGTGTGCCCTCCAAGTAAGTCAACAGGCTTTTCTGAGAGACCAGCCTTCTTTCTGGCTCTGTCCAGCAAGGGGCCTCTTCTAGGTTTCCTCCTTGACACAGCTTCCTCTAGACCAGGCAAGACAGCTTCAGGACCACTTCAGCACACATTAGGCCCCAACCAGTTTATTGGGCCTAACAGCAGAGCTCCATCCATTAGCACCTCCCTAGGCCTCAGCCCAGGGAAAGAGAGCAAGCACATGGCCTGTCCCAAATATTGATATCTTCCCCCAGCATGCACCAGTGGCATAAACTTCCTACCGGATTGGCTGAAGAAAATATAAATATTCATAACTTAGTTTTGTTTGTGATATCTCTAACTATGAACAGTGATACCAGTGAAAACTACTGGGGGTAGTGAGAAATCACAAGCTAATTTAAAGTAGTAGGCAAAACTTTTTTCAGTTTTGGATAGAGTGGAGGTGGATTAGAATGTTTGGCAGTTTTCTTTGCTGTCTGTGCCCCTATTAGGGGAATTCACCCTCTATTTGTCCTGTTTATCATCAGCATTGAAAGTGAAAGTAAATAAAAATCAACAATTTTGGGTTGACCCCAAAAAAGTAATAGAAGGGAAATCTTCCAATGGGGACACTAGTTCTGGTGACCTGGGGGTCCCCAAGGAATCCCCTTAATTTGCAGGAATTTCCTCTCATTTCCTGTTTGGCTGTCGGACAGGAAGTGAAGGGACACAGTTGGTGAAAAAAAGTTTGACAGGGTTTACAACCCTCCCATTCGCTATGAAATGAAAAAAGAAAGTTTTTCCTACAGTTCTACTTTAAGGTTAGGGAAAAACCAGGTGAAAAACTATATAATCAGTCTGAGCTAACTACAGCCCAGCCAAAAACTAGATTGACATAGTAGCCCTGTTTAGGGCAAGGGGGCTACATAAGTGTCCTCCTTATTTGTTAGCTTTGTGAATTGAGCCTAATGTTTGGTATAATATACAATACAGAGGAGAGACCAGCACATTGTATATCAGGCCATAAAGAAGAGAGAGTGGCACGTTGTATATCACACCCCATAGGGGAGAGACCAGCACATTGTATAGCACACCATATAGAGGTAGACTGGTACATTATATATTACACCATATAGAGGAGAGATCAGCACATTACATAATAGACCATACAGAGGAGGGATGGTCACACTTTATATCACACTATACAAAGGAGAGACTGTTGTATATTATAGTGTTTCTCAACTCCAGGCTCAAGGCGCCCCAGCAGGTCATGTTTTCAGGATTTCCCTCAGATGAAAAGGCTGTGGTAATTACTAAGGCAGTGAAAATGATCAAATCACCTGTGCAAAACAATGGAAAGCCTGAAAACATGACCTGTTGGGGTACCTTGAGGTCTGGAGTTGAGATACACTGGTACAGTATATCACACCATACCAGACCAGCACCTAGTATAAAGCACCATGCAGAGGAGAGACTACAGTATACTGTAGAGGAGAGGTTGTTGCTTGTCACCGACCAATTAAAGAATGACATCATTTCCTTCTGTCTGTAGCCTTGCAGGCCGTAGGCGCTAAACGGGCAGACAATGGAGCGAATTCCTCCAGTTCCAATGGCTGCCATTATTAGTCCAGCATAGAATAGCAACGTCTGGTGTTTCTTGGCCAGGGTGTGCGCAATATGATGCTTGTCTATGTAGAAATCTTCAAAAGGAAATGCAACTACAGGCAGCATAACGGTTCCTAGGGAGAGAAGACATGAAATGACCTGGAATCCACAAATGATTGTGCAGATCAGAAAAAAACACACTAAAAGAAGAAATCAATTCAAACCAAAATCATTTCATTTTCTACAGTTTTTGACAACTGGAATCCCACACTGACTTCTAGTATCTCCTGAGGCCTTTTGTGGTGAGATCTTCACATTGTAATTTTCGGCTCCGTCAAACTGTTAGAGCCATCACAAAACTAAATGATTATTTATAGAGGAATCCTGCTTAGTCACACCTTCTTATGTGCCTTTTGGCCTAAAGTGGGAGGTGTGAAACCATAACCAGCTGCACGGAAATCTTATCATTTCGGGAGGAGCAGGATGCAAATTCCTGCAGGAGAAATCTCACCATTATGGGAGGGGTTGAGTTACAAACTATTGGGAAGAAATCCCACCATTGTGGGCTGGTCAGAGGCACAAACTACTACAAGAAAATTTCTGTGCGATGGAAGGACTGGTACGTGACGGCCCTGCTCCTCTGCATAGAGCTTCAGGCTGCCTTTATTGTAGTTTAAGCGTTTGCCCCCCTCCCCTTTTTTTTATTATGTGAATGTTTCTTCTATCTTTTGAGTCAAAACAGGTGATTACTGAAA
>BLSH010327072.1:530739-542217 GCA_018402905.1 Glandirana rugosa | reverse complement strand
TTTCTTTCTTTCCAATTAGGTTTGTTTAGTTCTCTTAACTGACAACTATGTCTATAATTTTTTCCAGAATTTAAGCTTGCTCCTGATGAGTGATAAAAATGTCACAAAACGCGTAGAGCTACTACATGCTTTCTATCACGTTACTAGAGTATCTATTCCTTCAATTACTCTACGAGCTATCATATGTTTTTTACCATGCCATTTAAGTATTTATTGTTCAACCCTTATATTGGGGTATTCCCCCAACGGGACATCATGAGGTCATGAATCATTTTAATTATGAATAGTATCAAATACTGTATGTATATATATATACTTATTGATGGATTGGATAAATTGTATTAATCATGAATTCAACTATATTTTTATTACTGTATACCTATTTCATTATGACTACAGTATTGTTGTATCTCTTTGATTATGCATATATGTTGTTACAAACTATGTCTGAATTAATTTTTTCTCATAACAAACTGTCAATCATGATCCATCTTTTTTACTTCCACATGTGTGTCATCTAAAGTCCCAACCCTTTTGGTATTTTTTCTTAACAAATAATTTGTGTTAATGAAAGTGAGGCTTGGTTGTCTCCTCTCAGAACGCAGTTGATTGATAATAAATGGCTTCAGCCAAATACTAACCACGAGTGAAAGAAATGTTTTTGTGTTCTCATTCATATACTCTGAAAAATGCCCAAGAAATCATAAATTCTGCCGGGGTATGTAAACTTATGAGCACAACTGTATCTGAAAATTGATCATTCATAACGTACTGACAGACTGTCTCATTTCTTGAGGCCCTAAAATGCCAGGACAGTACAAATACCCCCCAAATGACCCCTTTTTGGAAAGTAGACAGTCAAAGGTATTTAGTAAAGCCTCGTACACACGGGACGACGATAGTATACAACAGGTCGTACTAACGACCGTTGTATGTAAAATCGATCGTTCGCATGCGCGATTAGAACAGCCGACATACGACGGTCATACAAGGAGAGTTGTATGAGCAGACTAGAAAACTTGGTCGTACCAACAAGCGCTCATACAACCGTTGTATCGTGTGTACAGAGCAGTTGGTACAACAAGTTGTATTGTGCTAAAAACGCATGCTCAAAAGTCAGGAATGGCCGGATGCTAATTACATGCACCTGAACGTTCTTTCTGTTGTCGTACGATTGTGTAGTGCAGTCAGTATGCAAGTTACATTATCCAACATACGATTTGAGATGATCGTAAGTACAATCGTCGTCCCATGTGTACGAGGCTTCAGAGGCATGGCGGGTCTTTTGAAGTTATCATTTTTTTTGTCATAATGAAGAAAAAAAAAAAAAAAACACATTTTTTTTACATACTGTCAGTACCGTGTCATCATATAACTGGTGTGGTGTTAGAAATGTTAATACTTTTTTTTTTATTACATTTCTTTTTCTTTTAACACGCCGTGACAAGAGCAATATAATGTTACTATAGTAACACTGTACTACTCTGGGGAAGTGATCAGGATTTTTTTTTCTACACATTATGAATGCTTATAGCAGTGAATTACATTGCTATAAGCAAGCATTTTACTGAAAGAAACTGATTCATTCAGTTTGTTTTGTTGTGATTAGCTGTGATTGGTCAATGCTAATCACATGGTACAGATGGGCTGTGATTGGCCCTGTCTGTACCATGTGAATACATTGACCAATCACAGCTAGCAACACAATTGTACACAATGGATGTCATGGAAGGAAGCCATCCATTGTTTACAACTATCATTTGACCGGCTGTGATTAGTCACATGGTACTGGCAGCGAGCTGGTACACTGATCAGTCATTGGCTGTTTTGCGGCCCTGCGGGCTGAGCTTTCTGGAAGGACGTCATATGACATCCACTCAGGATGGAAAAGCCACCGCCCAGCTGTCATTCTGCTATATAGGCCGGACGAGAAGGTGTTAAGCACCACATTGTAAGGCATAAATCTGCAGTTAGGAATAAAAGAACAGAAATACCGTTGGGTAGACACTTTGTTGTTAATGGTCCTGCAGTTTCACAGTTAAAATATATGGCCATTGTCCATATCCTTAAATTAACCACTTCAAGTCCAGACTGTTTTATCCATTTACGGTCAAGCCCATTGTTCACTTTTCAGTGCTGTCATACTTTCATTGACAATTATTCAACCATTGCAATGCTGTAGCTGTCACCGTTGCATGTGCTCTGAAGAGACGGCATACCCATACCTGCATTACATGTGTACTTTTATTTTTGTTATTGATATTTATTTTCCAACATGTTAATAATAAGAAAGAAGAACTACAGCTGAGTCGTGATTATGACTTCTGTGAATGAAAAATAACAATCCTTTTTTGTGCCTATTCTGGAAAAGAAATGGTTTAGTCATACAGCTCGGAGATATCTGCTGACCTCGACCAGCAGAAGCCTTGAATGTTGCAAACTGCACCATGATATACACAGTTGTAAAACCAGCTAAAAAAACAAAAACATTTTTCAACAGGAATAAAATGTGTGAAAGCTTTGTGCAGAATGCCTTAAATGAAGCAAATTACTTTCTTGAAATCAGAGGCGGCTCTAGGCTTTGTGAAGCCTTAGGCAAAACATGAGACCCCACCCACTCATGCCCAGAATTGGAAAAATAATGAAAGTCATAAAAATGAACTGGATTAGGAGGGTACAGTATAGGGGGAGGGTAAGTGGACAGTACAGCGGGCAGGAGAGCACAGCACAGGGGGAGGGTAAGTGGACAGAGTACAGGGGGCAGGAGGGTACAGTGCAGGGGGAGGGTAAGTGGACAGAATACAGGGGGGCAGGGGGGTACAGTACAGGGGGGAGCAGGAGGGCACAGCACGAGGAGAGGGTAAGTGGGCACAGTACAGGGGGCAGGAGGATACAGTACGGGGGGGGAGCAAAAGGGCACAGTACAGTAGGTAAGTGGATAACGTACAGGGGGTAGGAGGGTACAGTAAAGTGGCAGTGTTGAATAATATAAATATGGTTTCCTCAAGCAGAGCTGTGCAGGGAAGCTGCCCTCACAGATCCCACCTATTCTGCCAGGCTGTCACTGGGCTAAATCTATACTGGAGTGACAACTCCCCCTCTACCTTCCCCTCCAGAGTTTTTTGCTCTCTTCCAGAGCTTTGCAGGGTAATGGAAGGACCCTGACGTGGAGCTTCTTATTACTGCTGCTGCTTTTGTGGGTGGGGTACTGTGCCAATCACATGGGATGAATAGGAAAGGAAGGTCAGCAGGGGTTGTCACAGAACACATCCTGCCCACACAAGCATCAGCAATAGTAAGATGCTCCACCTAGGGCTTCGGATTCTTTCTTGCCCCCCCCAAAAATGGGAGTGGGGGTGGGGCTGGGAACCATGGGTAGGGGAGGGGAGGAGGAGGATGGAAAAAGGGGGGAGTGGGTAGGAAATGGGGACTAGGTAGAGGAGAACTGGAGTGAGAAAGAAAGAAGAGAGAGAGACAGGAGAGAAAGGAGAGAGGGCGAGAGAGAGGGGAGAGGGAGAGAGAGAGGGGGATTGGAGAGGGGGAGAGGGGGGGAGAGGGGAGAGAGGGGGGAGGGAGGGGAGAAGAGAGAGAGAGAGGAGGGAAGAGAGAGAGAGAGAAAAGAGAGAGAGGAGAGAAGAGAGAGAGAGAGAGGAGGGAAGAGAGAGAGAGAGAGAGAAGAGAGGAGAGAAGAGAGAGAGGGAAGAGAGAGAAATACTCTGTAGGAAGTCATGATCAGTGTAGTGGGTATAGATGGGAGGCAGAGGAAAGGCTGGATTCAGAGGGGATGCATGTTATAGGATTTCATACAGAGTTAAGGCTACCATTGGTCCCCATTTTCTGAGGGGTCTATCCCTGGCAAACAAGCGTTCATGAGAGAGTCCCCACTGTGTAGTCTGCCAGTATGATCTGTACTGCACATGCGCTGCAGCCAACCCTATATAGTATGCTTCGACTTTGTAGCCAGTTGCACATGTGCAAGAATTGTTGTGGCCAGCCTGCTGCCAGAGTATTGCTGCGTATGCAAAATTGGCTTTAGGGTAAATTAAAACTTGGTTTGGCTAGTTCAAAGCTTTCACATGTTCTACAGTAGGGAGGATATGACTGGCTATATGTGTTCCCTTGTCAGAAATGGATTAATGTCCATGATGAGAATTTGTACTTCAACCACATGATGATCAATGGAGTGGTACATACCGTTGTATTTGGCATTAAAGATTAGGTGATATCATAGAAGATATAAGTGCTTACAATACTGAGTGGAAAACAGAGACTATGGAGATTAGCGTGCTGGAGAAGTGACATCTGAATAAACACATCATGCTACTCCTGACCCATGCACTCTGTGCATTATTTACCCCTGACCCCTGCACGTTACTTACTCCTGACCTCTGCAATCTGTGCATTACTAATCCCTGTCCCCTGTATCATGCATGTCATTATTCCTGACCCCTGCACTGTGTGCTCTAGGCACTCCTGACCCCTGCGTGTTGTGCACTTTTGCCACCTGACCTCTGTGTGATATTTACTCCTGACTTCCTCGCCCTGTACATAAAGCAATCCTGGCCCTTGAACATTGTGCATTACTTTATCCTGACAGCTGCACTTTGTGCATTTACCACTCGTGACCTCTACACTTTGTGTGTTTAGTCCTCATGATCCTAATGCACACTGTGCATTATGCCCCCATGCAGTCTGTGCATTATCACTTTGAATTCTAAAGTTCTACTTTAATACAGTTGGAAATCAGAAGATAGTCTGGATACAGAGGGCAGGCAGAGGATAGGAAGGTAGGGCATAGTGGGGAGGAAGAGGATAGGCTGGATAAAGAAGGCAGAGAATATGCTGGATACAGAGAGGAGGCAGAAGATAGGCTGGATATAGCGTGATGGATGAGGGATAGGCTGGATAAAGAGGGGAGGAAAAGAGCAGACTGGATATAGAGGGGAAGAAGAGGATGGACTGTATAGAAGGAAGGAAAAGAATAGGGTGGATATCTAGAGGGAGGTAGAATATAGGCTGGATAAATAGGGGAAGCAAAGGATATAGATAGGAAACAGAGGATAGGCTGGATATAGAAGGGAAGCAGAAGAAAGGATAGGATTGGTGTGGAGTATAGGCAAATAACAGGTGGTGGTTGGGAGACTGGCTGTTGTAGAAAAAAAGGTGGAGGAGAGGAAGTCAGGGTCAGTATAGGAGGTGTAGATGGGAGGCAGAGGATACAGTAGGCTGGATATAGAGGAGAAGCAGAGAATAGGCTTAGTGTAGAGTGTAGGCAAAGGATAGGCTTGGTGTAGAGAATAAGTTTAAAGGATAAGTACAGTCAAAGCTTGTTTGGCTATACTTTGGATCACAGAAGTGCCGTTCATTCTGCACTCCTGTAACCTGGTTTCAGCAGGCAGCGGGCCGAAGCTCATAGTCGGCTGATGTCCCAGAGCCGGTTCATGCACGGGAAAGATTGCAACCATATGGTCGGGATCCACACACCTGCCTGGACTGACACCCAGGTCAATCTCTCAGCAAGGTGCTGAGTGCCTGAGCCAGCCGCTCCTGCCCCCTCCCTAGCCCAGAGCCCCACTGGGGGGGGGGGGGCAGAGCAGAGAGCTGGTGACTAGCAGGGTCAGGGAGCTGTGAGGACTGAGTAATCGTAGGTGTTTGTTCAATCGGTTCTCAGTGTTAGAGCCGGCAGAGAGACAGATGCAGCATCGAACCAATGCTGCATCCACCTAGGTAAGTATGATTCTACAACAAAGTAAATCCCTATACTTTTCTTTTAATGAAGAGAGTAGGCTGAGGGGGATAGGCTGGATATAGAGGGGAGGCAGAAGATACGTTTGGTGTAGATGAAAGCAGAGGATAGGTTTGGTGTAGAGGTGAGGCAGAGGATAACCTGAATATAGGAAGTAGGGAAAAGATAGGCTGGGTGTAGAACAGAGGCAGGAGATAGGTTGGATGTATAAATGGGACAGAGGATAGGCTGGATGTAGAACAGAGGCAGGAGATAGGTTGGATGTATAAATGGGACAGAGGATAGGCTGGATGTAAAGAATAGTAGGAGGACAGTCTGAGGGGAGACGGTATGCAGAAGGTAGGCTGGATGTAGAGAGAATGTTGATGATAGGTTTGCAAGAATGTTGATGATAGGTTTGCTGTAAGTTGAGGATAGGCTGAATGTAGACAGGAGACATTGATATGCTGGGTGCAGAGGGGAAGCAGAGGATTGGTTGGATGTAGGGAGATAGCGGAGAACAGGCAGCATGTATAGAGAAAGCAAATAATAGGCTGGATGTGGAAGGGAAACAAAGGATAGGCTTGGTTAACAATAAAGGGGAGGAAAAGGATAGGGTTGATGATAGGTTTGTTGTGGACTGGAGCTGGAAGTAGAGAGATGGCAGATTATAGGTTGGATGTGGAGGCGAAGCAGAGAATAGGCTTGATGTAGAGGGACGGCAGAGAATAGGCTAGATTAAACTCTGAGTGATGGCAGAAGAAAGACCAGAAGAAACTTTGTGGTCTAAAGAGCTACTGCATACAGTATAGGGGAATCAGGATCTACTTCATCCTGCTGGTAATCCCTCTAGTGATAACTAAATTGTCAGGGCCTGGACCTGAACCTGGGACCTCTGCTGTGTCTAGCAAAAACTCTTCTCAGTGAGCCACCTGAGATGCTGGACAGCTCCCTGCCTCATTGCTTAGACAACCTTGTCTCATGTCTTGCTTCTCATGAACCTAAACCCTTTGTTCCCATGAACTTCCTGATTTAAGCCATGTCACTGCAATTCCTGGTTGTCAGATTACTGTGCTCTCACCAGCCAATATCTCGCTCTTGTCACTCCTGCTGCCGCCCATATCTTCGCTACCACACGTTACCGACCTTTGGGTTGTTCCTCGACTACACTTCTGCTTGATCCCTACCTGCTAAATCTGCTACTGGACCCCGGCTTGCCCAGCTCTTTGTGGGGCAATCCTGAGTACTACGGCCTGGTACTAACATGCAGCAAAGTCCATCTCCACCATCAGGAGCTCTGGTTAACACCGGTTAGTACTTAGACCCTGCACCTCGGATGAGCCCATGTCATCCACCAGGGTGACCTACTTGTTCACTTATCCAGCTGGTCAGTGGGAGCCCCTCTACTGCTATATACTATACTACAATGCTATACATACTTAACCCGAACTGTGACATAAAGATCTATATAGAGGAATCAGGACCTCCTTCCTCCTGTTGGTTATCCCTCTAGTGATAACTAAAGAACAATATAGAACAATATAGGGGAATGAGGACCTCCTTTCTCCTGTTGGTGATCCCTCTAGTGATAACTAAAGAACTATATACGGGAATGAGGACCTCCTTCCTCTTGTTGGGCATCCCTCTAGTGATAACTAAAGAACTATATAGGGGAATGAGGACCTCCTTCCTCTTGTTGGGCATCCCTCTAGTGATAACTAAAGATCCATATAGGGGAATGAGGACCTCCTTCCTCTTGTTGGGGATCCCTTTAGTCATAACTAAAGATCTATACTGTATAGGGGAGTCAGGAATTCCTTCCTCCTGCTGGAGATCCTTCTAGTGATAACAACATATCTAAATAGGAGAACCAGGGCCTCCTTTTGCTGCTTGTGATACCTCTAGTTATAACTGAAGATCTATATAGGGGGATCAGGTCCTCCTTGCTTCTGCTGGTGATCCTTCTAGTAATAAACCCTAGAATTCTTAACTTTTCCCACTGTCTGGCCACACTGTTTGCTAATCAATCATCTGAAATATTTTCCTATGCAGTTCTGATCAACAACATACTCCAATTTTTGTACTCCACCAAAGGATTTTTTTCCTGTATATAGAGAGGAGGCTGAGGATAGGCTGGATGTAGGAGGGAGGTGTCAGGCTTAGAAGGAGTGTCTTTCTGGACAGCAGAAGAAAGTTTTTCTTTTATCCTCAGTGTTGTGACAATCAGAGGCTGCTCGCGATCAGGTGAGATTTGTAGGTTGGTGTCGTGGTTGTAGGGGGGAATCGAGAGATATAAGAGGTCCTCATTTATTTCCATGGTGAACTGATGCAGCTGAAACACCTGGTCTGTCATTTTTGTTTGTGTAGTCATGTCTGTCCTCACACATTTGGGTTAGCTTCACGTGAAAATTATTAACCCCTTGCTGACAAATGCCTGATGTCCCAACCAATTACAATGTGCTGAAAACGGGGCTGTTGTCAACAAGGGGTTAATTAGAATGGCTAAAAATCTCATCTGTGTGTGAATACAATGTGGATTGTGCTGATATAATGTGACTCAGATTTCTTCAGTTCAGACTTTGGAATTTGTTCAGCTCACATTTCACCCAGATCCATAGCCACCTGTATTAGAGAAAAGAATTACACAAAACCTTATCTGTGCCAAGGGGGTTTGTACATTATAGATTTATATGGGGGTACCTGCACATTATAGATCTATATATGGGGTGTTGGCCTGAACATTATATATATATAATCCCAACCACGATACTACCTGCCTGGAATTTGCATGTTCTCCCTGTGCCTGCGTGGGTTTCTTCTGGGTACTCCGGTTTCCTCTCACACTCCAAAGACATGCTGGTAAGTTAATTGGATCCTGTCTAAATTGGCCCTGGTATGTATAAATGTAAGTTATGGACCTTGTATTGTAAGCTCCTTGAGGGCAGGGACTTACGTGAATGTACAATGTATATGTAAAGCGCTGTGTAAATTGACAGTGCTATATATGTACCTGAAATAATAATTATATATATATATATGGGGTGTTGACCGGATCATTCTATATCTATGTGGGAGGGGCTGTCTACAAATTATAGATCTATATGGGGGGGTCTTTACATTATAGAGCTATATATGTGGGCAGCACAGTGGCGTAGTGGTTACCACTTTTGTCTAGCAGCAAAAAGGGTCACTGGTTTGAATCCCAACCATGACACTACCTGCCTGGAGTTTGTATGATCTCCCTTTGCCTGTGTGGGTTTCCTACGGGTATTCCGGTTTCCCTCCACACTCCAAAGACATGCTGGTAGGTTAATTGCATCTTTTCTAAATTGGCCCTAGTATGTGTATGTATGAATATGAGTTAGGGACCTTAGATTGTAAGCTCCTTGAGGGCAGGGACTTACGTGAATGTACAATGTATATGTAAAGTGCTGCATAAATTGACGGTGCTATATAAGTACCTGAAATAATAATAATATATATGTGGGGTGTTGACCGGAGCATTATATATCTATATGGGAGGGGCTGTCTGCAAATTATAGATCTACATGGGGGGGCCTTTACATTATAGTGCTATATATGTGGGCAGCACAGTGGTGTAGTGGTTAGCACTTTTGCTTAGCAGCAAAAAAGGGTCACTGGTTCGAATCCCAACCAGGACAGTACCTGCCTGGAGCTTGCATGTTCTCCCTGTGCCTGCGTGGGTTTCCTCTGGGTACTCCGGTTTCCCTCCACAGTCGAAAGACATGCTGGTAGGTTAATTGGATCTTGTTTAAATTGGCACTAGTATGTGTATGTATGAATGTTACATAGTTAGCCAGGTTGAAAAAAGACACATCTAGTTCAACCAATCAAAAAAAAAAAAAAAGATATATATATATGTAACGATAGAGTAGGTGCGTTTTCTAGCAGGGTTTTGCTAGGTGAGGTAAAAACTTAGTCAGGCCTGAGTGTAAAAGCAGGCCTGAGTGTTTTGATCTGGGCTGGGTGGAGAGGCTCAGGGATTATTGGGTGGACTTAACAGATTAGGTCACCAGAACCTCCCACTTCTTTCTAGAAACCTGGGGAAGGTTTCTGGTCAGAGAGGCTGGGAGATAGGTTGAGCCATCTGGAGTATTCTAAAGGAGCCCTGACCATTTCCCAAGCAGGATTGGCAGGGGGCAAGCCGCCTTAAATACTCTGAGTCAGCCTAATCTGGGAGGAGTAGTGTAGGGTGGAAGTCTGGAAATGTAGCAGAGGCGCTGTGGAGCAGGCCCCTACCCGGGAGGTTGCCCCCAGTCTGGGGAGGGTGACCTTGGGGTCTGGGGGTTCAGGTGCAGCCAGGAAGGAGAGTGATTCCTGGAGCCGCACAGGAGGAACAGGAGAACAGCGGATGTGCTACAGGAGGAGAGTGACGGTCCCTGGGACTGGAGGAGAAAGTGCTGGAGCAGGGAGGAATGTGGACAGTCTGTGGGAGCCAGTCAAGGGAAAGGAGAGTCACTACCAGAGAGCAGGTCGATGGGACCTGGAAGAGAGATGGGATGGGAGTTGTAGTCCGTCAAAGGCCCGGCTAGCACTCAAGTACTTTGCTACACATTCAGGGGCCCGTGATCCCTGGCCTGTAATGGGTGTTCCTGAGGTCCTGCTGATGCATAGTAGGCCTCACCATGTGCTAGCCACGGTGAAGAGGAAGGTGTAGAGAAGCCTGATCCCTTCAGGATGGAAACTAAGTTCTGAGCTGGAGAGAAGTAAAGAAGTGTAAAGCTGTAAAGCTGCAAGTTCTGTGTAGAGAGAGAACTGTAAAAGAGAAACGGTCAGCAAGTGAAGTGCTGGAGAGTTGTGAGGAGTAACAGTGTGCAGAGGGAGAGTCTGCAGTGCAAGTGTGCATATACAGGACTGTATATGGAGTTTGTGTATCATAATTCTTTGGGCATCCCACAGTCATCCCTTATCCCCATCCAAGTTATTTCCTCCGAATAAAACAACAAAAACAAGAGCCAGCCTGTTCAGTGTTTCCGGATGTGTTATATATGGTGTGATTGAGGGCAGCTATAAGGTGAACCACTACTACCAGCCACTCTCAAGGGAGCACATGGCTACACACACATATATATATATATATATATATATATATAAAAAATACATTCCCATATACACAATCCTTCACCCACAGTTGATCCAGAGGAAGGCAAAACCCCCCAGCAAAGCATGAGCCAATTTGCTATAGCAGGGGAAAAAATTCCTTCCTGATCCCCCAAGAGGCAATCAGATATTCCCTGGATCAACTTTACCTATAAATGTTAGTAGCCAGTTATGTTGTGTACATTTAGGAAAGAATCCAGGTCTTTTTTAAAACAATCTACTGTGCTGGCCAGAACCACCTCTGGAGGGAGTCTATTCCACATTTTCACAGCTCTTACTGTGAAGAAACCTTTCCGTATTTGGAGATTAAATCTTTTTTCCTCTGTCATTCTCGACACTTTTACACCTTATCTGAGGGAGGTCTCCACCAAGACCGGTCGTGTCATCTAACAAAATTTTTTCTGGACCTAAGAAAGGATTTACATGTGTTGTATTGACCGATGATTGTAAATATCCATTTCAACTAGGTCCCTTATAGACTAACGGAGAACCCCCTAGTCCTTCCTTAAAAAAGGGGACGATATCGTTTAACCGAGTACGAAACGACCCCCCAAAACGGAAGGAGACCTAGTTGACACCCACTTCCTAACACATATACCCTTACATAAAAAATATATATATATATATATATA
>BLSH010327072.1:515130-530729 GCA_018402905.1 Glandirana rugosa | reverse complement strand
CCAGGCCTTTTTTAAAGCAATCAACCGTGCTGGCCAAAACCACCTCTGGAGGGAGTCCATTCTACTTTTTTACAACTCTTACTGTGAAGAAACCTTTCCGTATTTGGAGATTAAATCTTTTTTCCTCTAGACGTAAAGAGTGCCCTCTTGTCCTTTGTGATGACCTTAAAGTGAATAACTCAAAACCAAGTTCACTATATGGACCTCTTATGTATTTGTACATGTTGATCATATCCCCCTTAATCTCCTCTTGTCAAGAGAGAATAAATTCAGTTCCTCTAATCTTTCCTCATAGCTGAGTTCCTCCATGCCTCTTATTAGTTTGGTTGCCCTTCTCTGCACTTTCTCCAGTTCCCTGATATCCTTTTTGAGAACTGGTGCCCAAAACTGAACTGCATATTCCAGAAGAGGTCTTACTAATGATTTATGCAGGGGCAGAATGATGTCTTTCTCACTGGAGCCCATACTTCTCTTAATACAAGAAAGGATTTTGCTTGCTTTGGAAACCGCAGCTTTGCATTGCATGCCATTATTAAGTTTATGATCTAGCAAAACCCCCAGATCCTTCTCCAGTATGGATTCCCCCAGTTGTACTCCCCTAGTATATAAAGGAGACAAGGTGCGCCAGACCTAAGTGCAGTATGCTATCACAATGATTTTATTAATACAAGCTAAATGGATACTTACAAGAGAAAATTAAAAAACATGCAAATCGATATGGAAAAGTCTAGGCCCAAAGACATGTCACTCCTTCCTCAGCTGTGGTGTAGCTGGAAGATGTAACCATGTGAAGCAGGTTTTGGAAGGGACCGACCGGCTGGCTGTCCGCGGTCCGCTGTGCTGGCGTGAAGACAGCCGTGGAACGCATGAAGCGTCGGAACCCGGATGTCCTGGAAGTCCGGAGGATCCGGAACTGACGTCATCGATGATATTGGCCAATAGTGTGACACGTTTCAATGCTTCACAGAATTTTCCTCAGACCCTGCTCATGGCAAAAACAAGGGGAACTGTCATAGGCTGCCAAGGGGGCGTACTCCTATCCGGAACAAGGACCAATAAGAGGCAAGCCACTATAGACATGGGATCATGCAATATTTTCAAACAAACATGTATCTCTCAATGTGCTCGTCTTTCTTGTGAGTATCCATTTAGCTTGGGTTAATAAAATAATTGTGATGGCATACTGCACTTAGGTCTGGCGCACCTTGTCTCCTTTATATAGCCCATGCAGAGTTGCTTCCACTCTTCGGGTTGCTGCCCCTTCACATTGGATACGTCTCTTTGGACTTTTATATGGACTTTTTCATGGACTGTTTTTAGTATTTTAAGTATTTTAGTTAGTTTTTTGTGATTTTGACACCCTATGGTTCCCGTGATATTGGCGCCATTCTATTTATCACTTACTCCCCCTATTATGTACGATGCATGCATATTCTTAGCCCCCAAGTACATAACTTTACATTTATCAATATTAAACCTCATTTGCCACATAGTCGCCCAATTAGATAGTGCATTGAGGTCTGCTTGTAAGTTGGAGACATCCTGCAAGGAAGTTATTCCACTGCATAGCTTGGTGTCATCTGCAAACACTGAAATGGTACTTTTAATCCCAGACCCAGTTTTCTATCCATTTACAAACTGATCTTTCCAAGCCTGTAGACTTTACCTTACACATTAGCCGTGTGTGGGGAACGGTGTCAAACGCTTTAGCAAAATCCAAGTATAACACGTCCACAGCCACCCCTCTGTCCAAGGTTTTACTTACCTCCTCATAAAAAGAAATCAGGTTTGTTTGACAACTTCTGTCTTTCATGAATCCATGCTGTCTGTTGCTTAAAACATTTTTTTCCAACAAGAAATCATCTATGTGGTCTTTTATTAAACTCTCCAGTATCTTCCCAGCTATAGAAGTTAAACTAACAGGTCTATAGTCACTTGGGAAAGACTTTAATCATTTTTAAATATGGGCACCACATTGGCCCTACGCCAATCCAGTGGTACTATTCCAGTCATTAAAGAGGAGTTCTACCCAAAAGTGGAACCTCCGCTTTAAGGCGATCGTCTGTTAGAGCAGAAAAGCGGGGAACCGCCAATGTAAATATGGCGGTTCCCCGCTCTGTCAGGCGGCATGACAGAGATCTACTGATCCCTGTACTCGGGATCAGTTAGATCTGTCATGCTTCTGCCAGTCCAGCCGCCATACAGTTAGAACACACCTAGGGAACACAGTTAACCCATTCATTGCCCCCTGCAGGTTAACCCCTTCACTGCCAATGACATTTATACAGTAATCAGTGGCTATTTAAATTTCTGATTGCTGTATAAATGTCAATGGTCCCAAAAAAGTGCCAAAAATGTCCGACATGTCTAGTAAAAAAAATAATAATAATAATAATAAGTGTATTTCAACATATTGTTTAGTATCACACAGAAAAGATACAGGAATTGCTTATAAAGCTTAACAGATTTGTGTCCATTCTCACTTTCTCCTCCTGTTTACACACTCCAATACCAGCAATGCTACTTTCAATAAAATATGGCACAAAATAATTTTAGCTAGGTGGTTTATTCTTAATTCCTGCTAGGAGGGGCCTGCAGGGTTAACTACTCCAGATATATGTATATATATTTAATTGTGTTTTAAATGTATTGAGGTTAGGAAGCACTCAGTACTGTTTTCAGTTATAGGCCTCATGCACTCAGGACATTTTTGCAGTTGTTCCTTGGGGCATCTGTTTTTTTTTTTTTTTAATTTCCCTGCATACTAGCCATTGGGGTTCATTTACTAAAGGCAAATCCACTCTGCATTACAAGTGCACTGCAAGTTCACTTGGAAGTGTAGTCGCTGTAGATCTGAGGGGAAGATCTGAAATGAGGGGAAGCTCTGCTGATTTTATCATCCAATCATGTACAAGCAAAAATGCTGTTTTTTATTTTCCTTGCATGTCCCCCTCAGATCTACAGTGACTGCACTTCCAAGTGCACTTGTGGAGCACTAGCAGGGCACTTGTGGACCAAAGTGGATTTGCCTTTAGTAAATAAACCTCCCTGTGTCCATGCACACATTGGGGTTGATTTAGGCTGCAGTCACACAGGGGGCGATCCGACTTCAGGCGCGACTTTGCCAGGCAACGTCAAGGCAACTTGGAGGCAACTTGCAGGCAACTTCAAGCTTGACTATGCCAGGCGACTTTGCCTGTGGCCAATCAGAGAAGGGAGGGAGGGGGTTGCCCTGGATAAATTTGTTTCTTTTAACTGTAAAGTCGCTTCCATTTAGATGGGGGATCCGACTTGGAGGCGACTTCTATTGAATTCTATGGGCACAAGTTAGATAGAAGTCGCCTAGAAGTAGTACAGGAACCTTTTCTGAAGTCGCACCGACTTCAGTAGTGTATATTAAGACTGCTCCCATTTATTTCATTGGGATTTCATATGTCAAGCTACTTGGGGCGACTTGAGGTGACTCAAGTCGGAGCGCAAGTCGCCCCTGTGTGAATGGGCACTAACTAGAGGCAAATCCACTTTGCTCCACAAGTGCACATGGAAGTGCAGTCGCTGTAGATCTGAGGGGAAGATCTGAAATGAGGGTAAGCTCTACTGATTTTATCATCCAATCATGTACAGGCGGTCCCCGGGTTACAAACATCTGACTTACAAACGACTCCTACTTACAAACGGAGGGAGACAACAGGAAGTTAGAGGAAATCTCCCCCTAGGAAGGGAAATTCACTCCTGTAAGATTTATTATGGGAAAAAGGTGTCCCCACTGATGCTTTATCACCAAGGTTTGTTTCCATAACAACCTAAAATTTTCAAAATCCAATTATCATTGGGACAAGAAGTGAGGTGAAATCTTCTGAACAGAAGCATAGACAGCAAAACAAACATTCCAGGGGTGTTACCCCTTCCCTATGCTATCCAAAAAGCTTAAAAATAGTTTTTTTGGCTGAAGCTACACTTAAAAATGTACCTGTTCCCACTTACAAACAAATTTAACTTAACATACCTGTAGACCCTATCTTGTTTGTAACACGGGCACCACCTGTACAAGCAAAAATGCTGTTTTTTATTTTCCTTGCATGTGCGCCTCAGATCTACAGTGACTGCACTGCCAAGTGCACTTGTGGAGCACTAGCAGTGCACTTGTGGAGCAAAGTGGATTTGCCTTTAGCAAATAAACCCCATGGACTTTTAGCAGCAATTAGTGACAGGAGAGTTTAGAGGCAGGAAAAAATAAACACGACCAGTGCATCCAGGAGCAGCAGAGTTTGTGCAGAAAAACGTTGTGACGTGCCTAAACATGTGTTAACACTAGGCGTGTTTAGTGTTTGAGCGTTAATTCATTTAAATGGATAGAATAAATTATTCTGATGAAATAACTGAAAACCCAAGTGCTTGACACTTGTATACATGCCTGAATGCTTGTAAAAGCATTAGACACCTTTAAAAGTGTCTGAAGTTTTTTTCTGCAAAAAACGCTGCTGGCTTCTAGGACAATTAAAAAAAAAAACGTCTTGTGTGCATGAGGCCTTATCATTTACTGTTAACACACCTCCCTTCAGCTCCGAATAACTGGCCGGATATCCTAAACACAGCAACTGGGAATGAGGGGGTCCCATATGAGAACAATGGGGAGAAGACCCCAGGATTCCTTGATTACATCACTAGTTGATATGATGTCACTCAGCAGTAGAGTTGATCGAACCCGTGGATGTTCGGGTTCGGTGGGTTCGGCCGAACTTCGGAAAAAAGTCCGGGTTCGGTACCGAACTTGACCCGAACTTTATCCCGAACCCCGAACCCCATTGAATTCAATGGGGACCCGAACTTTTCGGCACAAAAATTACCGTAAAAGAGTCCTGTAAAGTGTTAGAGGGCTGCAAAATGATTTTAGAACAATAATCTGTCCCTTACAGCAGCAGCAGGAACCTGACCCTATAGAACTAGGTGATGATTTTAGAACAATAATCTGTCCCTCTAAGCAGTAGACTCTACCTATTCCAGTCAGATCTTTCTGTAATGCAGGATGAGATCTGCAATCTGTCCCTAAAAGCAGTAGTAATAGTAATCTCTACCTATCTATCTATCTGCAATCTGTCCCTCACAGCACCGGCAGCATCCTCTCCCTACACTACCCAGAGAGCATGTGACATGCAGCACTGTGACTTCAGCCTCATATAGAGTCTGGGTGACATGATGCACTGGCCAATCACAGCCATGCCATTAGTAGGCATGGCTGTGATGGCTTCTAGGGAAAACCAGTGAAACACTTGTTGATTGGCCCACCCCAAAGTTCGGTACAACTCTACTCAGCAGTGCAAACTATAACACCGATCTGAATAAGCCACTAGGATTATGTTGTCCATGAACATGGACACCAGGAAATGGAATAGGCTTTATACATAATCTGAAAGTCTAATACCTATTTCCTCCTCTATATTATCTGCAGACAGGATGTCCACCATAGAGCAATTCGCTGACAGTGAGGTGTTCAGAGCCTTTGCTACATATGTGGCTATTGTCCTCTTGAAAATGATGCTACTGAGTCTTTGCACCTCCTACTACAGGATTAAACTCGGGGTAAGTGGCTCCAATTGAGCATTCTTGTGTTTTAAATATATAGGGTATTTAATACTCTGGGGAACATCAGATTGTGTGACCGCATCTCACTATGAATTGAATCAAAGTCATAAAAAGAAAAGAGGGGTACCGCGCAACGGATGCCCAAAGGATTCCCCTGTTCCCTCTTTGGGTGTATATGGGTGTGATCAACTTCCTTATTGGCTGCTGCCCGGCCAAAAACACTACAAGGTAGTGTGTGCATGAAAGGCTAAACGGTATGGCGACTTGGCGCTGCCATAAAATGATATTAATATTAGTGTAGTTCAACCTCATAAAGAGCAAAAATTGTGCAACTTCTGCGAAAATTCATGTGCAAACTCACCGGTTGTGTACCCGAAAGTAATGTGCAAACTGTGCAAATTATGCAAAAAATAATAGAAAAGTACCAAAATTACAAATGCTGTAGTGATTCACTAATGTATAAAGAAAAAATGCAATTGCTGTAAACCTTCGTGTGCAAATCAGCAAATATGTACCGAGATCATGTGCAAATTCAGCGAAAAATTGTGTGCAAATATTGCTGCAAAAGTAACATCAATTGCAAATTATACAAAAATAATAATAAAAAAAATAATAAAAAATGTGTGATCCCAAAAATACTGGGGTGATTCAATAATATATAGAGAAAAATGTGCAGTTGCTGAAAACCTTTGTGTGCAAATCAGCAAATATGTACCGAATCGTGCAAATTCAGAGAAAGTTGTGTGCAAATATTGCTAGTGGAACAAATGTAATGTCAATTTGTGTGGTATCAATCCACATTGATAGTGTGCAAATTGTGTGGATTACCAATGATAAGTGCCAGACTGATGTGCAAATTGTGCAGTGTGCTAGAAAGCCAAAAAATATTGATGATTGTGTGGTATCAGTTCAACAAAATACAACTAGATTCAGAAGTTATGAGACGACCAGTGTCTCAGAGAACTGAAAATAGTATGAAAGCTGCATATACAGTGGATACGGAAAGTATTCAGACCCCCTTAAATTTTTCACTCTTTGTTATATTGCAGCCATTGCTAAAATCATTTAAGTTCATTTATTTTCCTCATTAATGTACACAGCACCCCATATTGACAGAAAAACACAGAATTGTTGACATTTTTGCAGATTTATTAAAAAAGAAAAACTGAAATATCACATGGTCCTAAGTATTCAGACCCTTTGCTGTGACACTCATATATTTAACTCAGGTGCTGTCCATTTCTTCTGATCATCCTTAAGATGGTTCTACACCTTCATTTGAGTCCAGCTGTGTTTGATTATACTGATTGGACTTGATTAGGAAAGCCACACACCTGTCTATATAAGACCTTACAGCTCACAGTGCATGTCAGAGCAAATGAGAATCATGAGGTCAAAGGAACTGCCTGAAGAGCTCAGAGACAGAATTGTGGCAAGGCACAGATCTGGCCAAGGTTACAAACATGCCTTACGTGTTTCGTCATCAGACGTCATGGTCGCCTCTGATGACGAAATGCGTAAGGCTGAGCTAGTACGTCACGACGCTACCCTCGTACAGTAGTATTGGAGACAGAGTAGCGGTGATCTCCAAGGCGCTTAATCTGATTTCTGAATTGTGAGTACGGGCAGCACTTGCGTGTCGGTCTGCTTTCTATACGGGGTTACACTATGGTGTCTTTTCTCTTACATGGGGACTTGTGAATGAATGCTACGATACTAGCAACCATCCACAGGAAGCGAACGGCAGGCACTGGCCCCCTGACATACAGGGTGGGGGTGTGTTACTGACACACATCGGAGACTTCTTCACTTACCCGGCCTGAAGGCCCAGCAGGGGGCGTTCTGTATGAACATTACCATAATATGTAAAGTTGGTGATTTTGCTTTGTTATATATGTATATTCAGCTTTCATAGTATTTTCAGTTCTCTGAGACACTGGTCTGAATCTAGTTGTATTTTGTTGAACTGATACCACACAATCATCAATATTTTTTGGCTTTCTAGCACACTTTGCTCAATTTGCACATCAGTCTGGCACTTGTCATTGGTAATCCACATAATTTGCACACTATCAATGTGGATTGATACCACACAAATTGACATTACATTTGTTCCACTAGTAATATTTGCACGCAACTTTCTCTGAATTTGCACATGATTTAGTACATATTTGCTGATTTTTTACATGAAGGTTTACAGCAACTGCACATTTTTTTCCTATATATTATTGAATCACCCCAGCATTTTTGGGATCACACATTTTTTATTATTATTTTTGTATAATTTGCAGTTGGTATTACTTTTGCAACAATATTTGCACACAATTTTTCGCTGAATTTGCACATGATCTCGGTACATATTTGCTGATTTGCACACAAAGGTTTACAGCAATCACATTTTTCCTGATACATTATTGAATCACTACAGCATTTGTCATTTTGGTATTTTTCTATTATTTTTTGCATAATTTGCACAGTTTGCACATTACTTTCGGGTACACAATCGGTGGGTTTGCACATGAATTTTCGCAGAAGTTGCACAATTTTTGCTCTTTATATGGTTGAACCACACTAATATTAATATAATTTTATGGCAGTGCCAACTCGCCATACCGTTTAGCCTTTCATGAATTGAATCAAACCAATTTATGACAATTTATTACCTATTAGAAGGTGATGTCATATAAAGATGGAAGTGACCCTCGCTCTGTTCTCATCCCTTGTGTGTTTATAGGTCTTTTCAAATCCGGAGGATGCTCATGGTCATGCCAAGGGGGGAGATCTGAAGAAATTTGTCAGAACAGATGAAATTGTGGAGCGAGTACGCAGGTAATGGAACTATCCCCAGTATCGGCAGATCAGGTACCGCCAATCAGGTACAGCCGGCAGTATGAGCAACCCAGTCCTGACATGTGTGACAATGTTGGCAGCATTGAGAATGCTTGTCTGCTCCTCAGCCAAGACATGTATGTGACCACTTCATATTGGTCAGAACGTATTATCTACTGAATCATGTATACCCATAATTTACAGGTGAAAGGGGGAGAACTCAATTCTCTACACTGAATTGAACCAGCACAAAGGACTAATATACAGAACTGAACTTTCCCCACTGGTCATTGCACATAATGGTGCCTTCTCCACTGAGCGGCCTACAGAATCCATCCACCCCCACTAACCAGTCCACAGAATTAAGCCACCCCCCATTGACTTGTCCTCAGAATGGTGCCACCCAATTTGACTGGTCCATAGAACAGAGCTACCCCCAATGACCAGTCCCTAGAAAGGTACCACCATCTCTCAGTCCACAGATTGGAACCACCCCCATTAACTAAGATACAGAATTAAACTTCCCCACTGACCACTGCATAGAATAGAGCTGCCTCCACTGAGTTGTCTACAGAGTAGAGCCATCCCCATTGACCAGTCCTCATTATGGAATAGTGCCACTCCCTTTGACCAGGCTCAAAATGGAACCATCCTCACTGACTAATATACAAAATGTTATTTTCCCCACTGCCCATTACAGAGAATGATGTCATTCCCACTGACCAGTAGACATAATAAAGACACCTCCACAGAGTGATCTACAAATTAGTGCTACCTCCAGTGACCAGTCCACAGGATGGTGCCACTGCCACTCCCACTAACCAGTTGACAGAATGGAGCCACTCCCACTGAATAATATACAGAAATAAACTTACCCTATTGGTCATTACACCGAATGTTGACATTCCCACCTACTGATCATAGAATGGAGCTACCCCCACTGAGTGCTCTACAGAATAGAGCCACCCCCACTGACCAGTTCACAGTAAGATGCCACCTCCAGTAACCGATCCACACAATAGTGCCATCCCCACTGACCAGTCCTGAGAATTTTGCCACCCCCACTGAATGTGCCTTAGAATGGTACCACCCCCACTGACCAGTCCAAAGAATGGCACTGTTCCCATTGAGGAAAATATAGGATTTCTATTCACCTATGAAATGCAACCTTTTATGAATGCATATTTGGTTGCTATAGATTATGTCTTCTTGTATTAATATGAGCCTATGTAAAAAAGATACTGTTCCTTAACTACTTGCCGACCGCCCGCCGTTGCATGACAGCGGCAAAGTGGTTCGATATCGCAAACCGCCGTCACCTGATTGTGATTGCTGGAGGCGCGCTCGTGCGCTCCCTGTGTTCCGAGGGGGCGGGTAGGGTGGACTCGATCTCCACCGGCTCCCCCACAGTGACAGAAAGGAGGTCCGTGTATGTAATCACACGGATCTCCTTTTTGACAGGGGGAAGGAATGTGATCGCAGGCTCCCTGTATATGGGAGACGCGATCACTCTCTTCCCCCACTCAGCCCAGCCCCCATACAGTTAGTAACACACACAAGGAACACGGTTCCCTGCCAGTGACATTTACACAGTAATCAGTGCATTTTCATAGCATTGATCGCTGTATATTTGTCAATGGTCCCAAAAAAGTGTCAAAATGGTACCACTAAAAATTGCAGATCGCTGCCATTACTAGTAAAGAATAAAAAAAAAACATAAATTAATTCTCATCATTCATAAACGCAGCAACTTTTGCGCAAACCAGTTAATATACACCGATTGCGATTTTTTTTTTTACCAAAAATATGATGAAGAATATAAATTTATGAAAAAATAGTTTTTTTTATATTTTTTGGGGATATGTATTTTAGCAAAAAAGTAAGAAATAGTTTTTTTGCAAAAATGTCGCACTTTCTTTGTTTATAGCGGTGATCAGAAACGACGCAGAGGTGATCAAATACCACCAAAAGAAAGCTCTATTTGTGTGAAAAAAGGACGCAAATTTAGTTTGGGTACAACGTTGCACGACTGTGCAATTGTCAGTTAAAACGGCACTTCTGGGGCTGAAGTGGTTAAAGCGTTTGTTACCCCAGCATTTCAAATTCCTGATATGTGCCTGCTGTACCATGTACTTGTATGACACGGTATCCTGTTCTCTTTGTATTGCTTCCTTTATGTGACATCACTGGTGTTCTTGCCAGTCCCTCTGTTTTCCTGTTAAAACTGACCACACTAGGCAGGAAAGCTCACTGTGATCAGTTCCCTAGCTGTGCTGGGAACTCAGGCTGCTCTCCTCTAATGATCAGACTTGTCCTGACACACCTCTGATGCACAACCTTTCACTGGAAAGATCAATGTACTGCTGCTTCTCCTCCCCCCAGCTCTTATGCAGCTGAGAACAGAGGGAATGCAATCACTTATAAAAATATGGGGAAAAAGGCATTTATAATTTTTTTTTATATCTATACACACATGTTTGCATTTTATTTTAATTGTAAACTGGATGTTATACAAGGTGACCGTTTACAATCACTTTAAAGCATTGTGTTCAGTCACTTGTCAGATCACTGTTCAGCGATTCATGCACAAAATTTAGTGGTGTTTCAATGTCACACAGTTAGAGCAGAGGAGTCCTGATAAAAGTTAATATTTTAATTATTTTGCGTCTCCCAGATCTTTGTACAGTGGTTGTTGGTGGTCCCTCGGCCTCCACAATAAAAGCGGTGCATTCCACCATTTATAGCTTTTTTAGCTTTGCTCCCAGTTTACTTGCAAAAGGTGTAAAAAATATAACAGCCACTAAGCAGGTTATATGGGCAACGTGGACATTTATTTGAAAAGACATTACAGTGTGTTGGCGGATATTCTTTCATTGTGACAGCGGAGAATGGGAAAGCTGCGTCCAGTTTATCACGCAGAGTGCGTCCCAAAATATCACAAATCCTACAGAGCTCCTCGCCATAACATCATATCGATTTATCCATCACAGTGTATAGATTCCCAGATATCTGGGGAAAATGATGCTTTATTGGTATGAACTTAAATCTAGCTCTTCCAGGGAGGTGACAGCTTTTTCTTTTGTGTTCACAGGTGTCATCTCAACGACATTGAGAACATCGTACCGTTTGTGGGACTTGGTCTGGTCTATGTGCTCAGTAATCCCGAATTATCTACTGCACTTTTACATTTCCGCATCTTTGCTGGTTCTCGCATTCTGCACACAATCTCCTACCTAACACCACTGCCACAGCCAAGCCGAGCACTGTGCTTCTTCATTGGGTTTCTTGTCAATTGTTCCATGGGTTATGCAATTCTGAGCAGCATCTCCTATTTTTAAAGCTGACCCCATATTGCCACACATACAGAAATCATGGTTGTTTCTTTTCTATTAGGTTGTTTTGTCTGTTGTGGGGAGAAAATAAATCTTTGAGATTACTTCCATGGCTCTCTATAAAATCATTATTATAATTACAGGCGGTCCCCGGGTTACAAAAAAGATAGGGACTGTAGGTTTGTTCTTAAGCTGAATTTGTTTGTAAGTCGGAACGGGTATATTTTTTAAGTGTAGCTTCAGCCAAAAAAAACTATTTTTAAGCATTTTGGATAGCATGGGGAAGGGGTAACACCCCTGTAATATTTGTTTTGCTGTCTGTGTTTCTGTTCAGAAGATTTCACCCCACTTCCTGTCCCAATGATAATTGGATTTTGAAAATTTTGGGTTGTTGTGGAAACAAGGATTGGTGATAAAGCAGGGATATGTAATTAGCGGACCTCCAGCTGTTGCAAAACTACAAGTCCCATCATGCCTCTGCTTCTAGGTGTCATGCTTTTGGCTGTCAGAGTCTTGCTATGTCTCATGGGATTTGTAGTTCTGCAACATCTGGAGGTCCGCTAATTGTATATCCCTGTGATAAAGCATCAGTGGAGACACCTTTTTCCCATAACAACTCTTACAGGAGTGAATTCCCTTCCTAAGGGGAGATTTCCTGTCACTTCCTGTTGTCTCTCTCTGTTTGTAAGTAGGAGTAGTTCGTAAAAATCTCTATGAGACAACATGACATCAACCAATGTGGAGCTAAACAATCCTGAGCCAAAATCACATGACATCTTATAAATGACACCCCCTTTCCACTGGTTAGCCGGAAGGTCTCTAGTCACAGTTAAACTACAAATCACAGAATTTATCCTGTATTTGAAGGGCCACCATTCAATCTGTCTTTTGTAGAACCACAATTCCAAGAATGCCTTGTTGTGGACCTCATCTATAGGTTTACTGATAGGGCATGCTGGGAATAGTAGTTCTACAAAAGACAAAGATTGAATGGTGGCCTTTTAAATACAGGCTCAGAATATGTCTTTAGGTTTAGTAATGTTTCCAGGTTAGGGACTGGTCGTGGTCTCTGGGAGTTTATTTCATTCCTCCTGTCACTGATAGACATGTAGCACTGCCTACTGAAGGGTTGCTTACAATTTCGGGTACCTCTGCATTGCCCTGACCTCTTGAACTCTCCAATCCCCCTGGCACTCTGGGTTCAGACATAGTTTGGTGTGCACCTTAAACAAACACTATGACACAAGTTAAATAGATATTCTCAAATTTTACTAGAACAAACTCTATATGCATGAGTATACAAAGACAAAAGGAGATTCTGAAAAACCAAGCCCTGATTAATCACCAAGGCTCAGAAGAGAATCCCTTTGTTACAGCTTAAAGACAGTTTGATAAACAGATACAGGTTGGCCAAAGTACATATGACGGAATACCTGCTAAAATGGAGAAATTGGAAAATGAATACCAGAGTTGTAATATTTGAAGATATTTAACTCCACTCTAAAAGAGAAATACCAGGCCGGTCTATAAGCTCTATATGTCCTAAATAGGGGACAAGATGGTGTGAGGATAGAACAAGGGCCCTATGGGAATGTTGATGGCAATGTCCAGAAGGCAGGCCTGCTAAATCTTCATTGGCAGTTGTAGCTCTTTAAGTTTGTATCCTAAGGAGTGCACCTTCGGTTTGAGTAAGCAGAACAGCCTGGGCTGAGTAGGGTATTCCTCAAAATACAGTAGAGTATGGATGTTTATGTACAGTGTCTTTATAAAGCTCTTAAGTGTTCCCAAGGGAAAGGTGTCTGTACACAGTATCCAAACAGGGTGCTAAAGCAAGGGTTAAAATGATGAGCGACAGCCCACTGTCCAACTGAAGAATCCGGCCGGAGCCTCCCACTCTGTGACTTGTGATGCGCTGAACTCGATTCCGCGACCGGAGATGGCCGACCAGTTGCTTGATAGAAGTGTTGGGTGCCACTGCTGGATCAGGTGATGCTGAGACGATGCCTCTCTAACAGCAGACAGGATTAGGTCCTCCGTGGCCAACTGGAGTCGCTGGATCACCTCGCGGTAGGCCGTAACCACTCCCTCCCCCCAGGGGAGGACTGGCAGCATTAGGCCTGGGGGGGGGGCAAGTCCAGTAAAGTGGCCCACTGAGCCACTGAATCAGCTCACCATCCATGCCCACCTGGTTTTATAATAGATATTGATGTCATGAAGCAAGACAAATATGATACAATGTGGTAACATAATTTAATGTTAATAGCAACAAGGAGGTGCAGCCTGATCAGTGCCCATCAATGCAGCCTCATCAGTGCCTTGCAGCCTCATCAGTGCCCATCAATGTAGCCTCACCATTGCCCATCCAATGCAGCCTGCAATGCAGAAAGTGGAGAGCCGCCGGATTACAAAGAGCGGGGATCTCCTGCTTACTTGGCGCGGATGCTGTGATACGAAGTCCCGCCTCCTGGACCGGCACCTATAATAGGCATCATCCATGGTAGGGCCGGCCCTGGGGCGACCCCCTCTGCTTGCAGTTAGTTGGCGTGTGCCCCTGGCCCCTACTTCTGCCACAAAATGAAAACATTGTCAGTGGGCAATGGCCGCAGCCATTTCGAATGTAAGTTGCGGGGCAACTGCCACCCTGCCCCCTGGCCCAGCCCTCCCCTGCCTCCCCCCCCAATGTGGGGAGGTATGCACTGAACCAGTCCCAGGAAGAAGAGAGCGCCAACTTGGCCCAGCCTTCCCCTTTATCTTCTCTCCCAGCTGCACATGGGTGTTGCTCAATGCCTCCTGGGAAGTGTAGTTATGGAATAGCTTTGTAGCTCCTGGATACCTGCTGAGCGGACTACTATTTCCACAATCCTCTCCGCTCTACGCAGAGATATGAAGTCAACTGTTTAGCACCCGGCACTAGAGAAACACAACAGAATGTAGAAAATAACAGGGGTAGTCTGCAAAGTAGGTAACCGTAGTCCACTGTCGGCTACATACAGTTCTTCTCTTAAACATTGCTTCCTTTATTTAAGATGTTGGGGAGGTGGGGCAGGGGTTGTGCTATGTCCTGAGACTTGGTGGTGAAATTTACAGCAAGGTGCATGGGGTGTCCTTGGCCTCCATGGTAAGAGTTGTATCAGGATGCATAGTGTATCAGTCTCTGTGGTGATATGTGGCAAGACACATGGTGTGCCCTGGGCCTCAGTGGTGAGTTGTGGCAGGGTGCAAGTTGTGTCCTGGGCTGCAGTATCCCCTAAGGCCTTATGGTAAGATGAGTTAGGGGTGCTGTAGTGTGTGTGGGACCTTACCCACTCCCTTTTGCCCCCATTCTCCCCCACTCTGTCTGCTTTTCTCTTCCATTGTCTTTCTCATCTCATCTTTCTCTCTTGCCCCCTCTTTATCTCTCCTTCTCATCCTCTCCTTCCCTACCCCCATTAGTCTCACTTTCACTTCAGCCCTTGGTGTCCTCTTCTTTCTGTGTATGAACATTTTTCATATAATCTTTATTGGCAGGACCAAATACATTTTACCATTGGACAAGCAATTGGATAAGGTGAGGGAGGGGGAGGGAGTGGAAGAAATAAGTCCAGGGACATTATCAGGGTAAGGGATAATATAAAGGGGGTATGAGGTTAGTCTAGGGAATTGATCATACATATGGGACAATTTAAAGGGTATGGGAAATGAGTCCAAGATACAGGGCTGGCCCAAGACATTGTGCTGCCTGGGTCCAAGAATGAAATGCTGCTTCTAATATACTTTTTACAAGTATGTGTCTTTCTTCTCCTGTGGTTCCCGACTTCACTTTCACTCTGATTACCCCCATCCCTTCCTCTCCTACTCTTCCTCTCTATTTCTCCC
>BLSH010327072.1:485300-497275 GCA_018402905.1 Glandirana rugosa | reverse complement strand
ACCTTATTTCCTGACCTCTGGCTAGGGTTATTATAGGAGGTATTATGGTGGTGATAAGGGAATTTTAAGGGGAGTTAACCACGCTCCCTAACCTCTCTCTGGGGTATCTCATTGGGGGGGGGGGGGAGTTGACCCTACTCACTAACTTCTGGCTGGATGTTTCTTAGTGAAAGGGGTGTGGTGACTCTTTACCTTGACTGGGGTGACGGGGGGGGGGGCATTGTGGTGGACACTAACTCCACACTCTGACGTCTGGCTGGGGCAATTTTGGAGGAAATTGTGGTGGTGGGGGGGTGACACCACCTCATTATCTCTGGTTGGGTGTATCTTAGTGGGAAGGTTGGGGGGGGTGCCATTCCCTGAACGCTGACTTGTGATTTCAACGTGGAAGGGAGCAGTGACCCTGTACCCTGACCTCTGGCTCAAGTTATTTTGGGGAGACTGTGATAGTTGGTGACCCCAAACTCTGACTTCTGACTGGGGTTATTTTGAAGTGCAATGTGGTGAGTAATGACCCCACTCCCTGGCCTCTGGCTGGGTGCAACTGTCTGGTCAGGAATACCCGAGGATGGTACTAAAAAGGCCCAGGTCCGTTCTCTTTGCAGTTTTTTATGATGACAATTATGCTGAAGCTGTAGAAATCTAATTTGGTCTCCCCAGGTGTTGTCGGCAGGTGCTGAAGAGCGATGATTACACACTCTTCATCGTACTGGAGCGCCATCACCGCGTGCTGCTGCAGTCTCTCTTGCCAATTTCCCCCCATTTGCTCATTTCCAATTCAGTCCCTAATGATCAGAGACTGGAGTGCCATCCTCATGGCAGTAATTCAGGTAAAACATTAACAAGTCCTCTTCCGCTCCAGGCAGAGAATCGTCAATCAATGGCTCACAGTCGGAAGCTCTTCTGGAAACACAAAATGTTTTCTCAAGTAACTCTTCTGGTGAGCATAAAATTCACATCGCCTGTAGATGGACTTCTGTCTTCTGGCTAGTCCAATTCCATCTCTTTGTCCTGAATAGAATTCATAATCTGCAGCACTCCACCCATGCAGCATGCCTTCAGGTGGTGTTGGAGTGCGGTGCCGGAAAAGCATAACCTGATCACACAATCAACAAACATGCAATAATTCTGCTACCAGGTGGTTGGTACCTTCCCATTTGAAAGAATGTACAGTTTCTCACAAAAGTGAGTACACCCTCATGTTTCTGTAAATATTTTATTATATCTTTTCATGTGACACTGAAGAAATTACACTTTGCTACAATATAAAGTAGTGCGTGTACAGCTTGTATAACAGTGTAAATTTGCTGTCCCCTCAAAATAACTCAACACAATGTCTTAACCACTGGCAACAGAAGGGAGTACACCCCTAAGTGAAAATGTCCAAATTGGGCCCAAAGTGTCAATATTTTGAGTGGCCACCATTATTTTCCAGCACTGCCTTAACCCTCTTGGGCATGGAGTTCACCAGAGCTTCACAAGTTGCCACCGGAGTCCTCTTCTACTCCTCCATGACGACATCACAGAGCTGGTGGATGTTAGAGACCTTGCGCTCCTCCACCTTTCCTTTTGAGGATGCCCCACAGATGCTCAATAGAGTTTAGGTCTGGAGACATGCTTGGCTAGTCCATCACCTTTACCCTTAGCTTCTTTAGCAAGGCAGTGGTCGTCTTGGAGATGTGTTTGGGGTCGTTATCATGTTGGAATACTGCCCTGCGGCCCAGTCTCCAAAGGGAGGGGATCATGCTCTGCTTCAGTATGTCACAGTACATTTTGGTATTCATGGTTAATGAACTGTAGCTCCCCAGTGCCAGCAGCACTAATGCTGCCCCAGACCATGACACTCTCACCACCATGCTTGACTGTAGGCAAGACACACTTGTCTTTGTACTCCTCACCTGGTTGCCGCCACACACGCTTGACACCATCTGAACCAAAAATGTTTATCTTGGTCTCATCAGACCACAGGACATGGACAGTAATCCATGTCCTTAGTCTACTTGTTTTCAGCAAACTGTTTGCGGGCTTTCTTGTGCATCATCTTTAGAAGAGGCTTCCTTCTGGGAGAACAGTCATGCAGATCACTTTGATGCAGTGTGCGGCGTATGGTCTGAGCACTGACAGGCTGACCCCCCCCACCCCTTCAACCTCTGCAGCAATGCTGGCAGCACTCATACGTCTATTTCCCAAAGACAACTTCTGGATATGATGCTGAGCACGTGCACTCAACTTCTTTGGCCGACCATAGTGAGGCCTGTTCTGACTGGAACATGTCCTGTTAAACCACTGTATGGTCTTGGCCACCGTGCTGCAGCTCAGTTTCAGGGTATTGGCAGTCTTCTTATAGCCTTGGTCAACTTTATGTAGAGCAACAATTCTTTTTTTCAGATCCTCAGAGAGTTCTTTGCCATGAGGTGCCATGTTGAGCTTCCAGTGACCAGTATGAGAAAGTGAGAGCGATAACACCAAATTTAACACACCTGCTCCCCATTCACACCTGAGACCTTGTAACACTAATGAGTCACATGACACCAGGGAGGGAAAATGGCTAATTGGGCCCAATTTGGAGATTTTCACTTAGGGGTGTACTCGCTTTTGTTGCCAGCGGTTTAGACATTAATGGCTGTGTGTTGAGTTATTTTGAGGGGGCAGCAAATTTACACTGTTATACAAGCTGTGCACTCACTACTTTACATTGTAGCAAAGTGTCATTTCTTCAGTGTTGTTACATGAAAACTGAACTATGAATTTTACTTCATCTTATTTATTATACTGCATTATTATGGTACTGTTACTTCTCTTCTAAATATTTTTGTATATGGAATTTTTATTTGTGCAAAATCTTTATAATAAAACTTTTTTTTTCATGATCCATCTTCTACTTTATTCCTACCATGTGTGTCATTTAAAGTCCCAACCCATTTCAATACTTTGTCACATGAAAAGATATAATAAAATATTTACAAAAATGTGAGGGGTGTACTCACTTTTGTGAGATACTGTATATCAGAATAACTCCTTTACCTTTAACCACGGAGATGTCAAAAAAATAGTGCAATGTTTCCAGATTGCACAGGTCCTCATCATCATCCAGGCAAGTGTAACCCACTGATGGAAACCAAGATTTGAACAAACCATGTCGTCAGTGTTATAATCTCCCTAGTAAAACACATACAAAACATATATAACATGATAAGTATATAGCAGAGGCATGATCCAACCAAGACATTGCCCCTTAGTAACCAGCTTTAAAGTGTAGCTCCACTTTTAATGTTACTAAATCACAATTCTCAGAATGAATTATAAACCTTTCCAAATTTCCAGCAACGAGGAAAATGTCATTGTAAAGTTAGGCCTCATACACACGGACGTTTTTTGACGCTGGCGTTTTCTGGCGTTTTTTGCAGCTCTCCATGTTAGTCAATCGCCCCATAAAAACGTTGGCGTTTTTGAGCTGTAGGTGGCGTCGGCGTTAGTGAGCAGAAAGTAGAACCCATGGCCATCGCGTTCTGAGGCTGTAACGTTTTGACGTTTTTTGACGCCGACGCCACAAAACGCCAACAAATGCCACCTAATATTGTACCGGCGTTTTCCGCCAACGTTTTTAGGTTGAAAAATAGCAGAGTGATGATTTTTTTTAAAAAACGCCTATTGACGCCGACGCTCACTAACGCTCAAAAACGCCAATGCATAACGCCGAAAAACGTCGACTTTTTTTCCTTGACGTCGGACCCGACGTTTTGTTTATTTTTTTAGATACGCCCGTGTGTATGAGGCCTAATAGTTCTTTTTCTGAAGAAATTAGAGTTTACATTTGCATAGTCAGAGACTAAAGCAAAGTCAGGGCAGGTCTGACACATCAGGACATGGGCTGAGACCTAGTGACATAACACTATTATTAGCCACAGATGGATAGTATATGCTTGAGGGCATAAAGCAGTGGTTCTCAACTCCCGTCCTCAGGACCCACTAACAGGCCAGGTTTGCGGGATAACTGGAATACATCACAGGTGATATCATTTGTAGCTCAGTGATTGCAGTATTCTAGTCTGCATCTCCCCAAGGTAATACTTAAAATCTGGCCTAGCAAAAGGAAAATCCGGAACGGCTGCACTCTTCATCCATATTTGATGCATAAATTTATTGTAAAACAAGCATAAGAAGGGGTACAATCCGTGATGGGAAGGGGACACGGTTGACGCGTTTCACACTACAGATGAGTGCTTTGTCAAAACCATTAAAATCTGGCCTGTTGGTGGGTCCCGAGGACAGGAGTTGAGAACCACTACTGGCATAAAGAGAACACTGGTGCACTCACACTTAACCTGAGAGACGCTTAGGGTTGATTTACTAAAGCTGGAGAGTGCAAAATCTGGTGCATTTCTGCATAGAAACCAATCAGCTTCCAGGTTTCTTTGTCAGAGCTTAATTGAACAAGCTGAAGTTAGATGCTGATTGGATACCATGCACAACTGCACCAGATAAACCTCTCTAATTTTTTTGTTATCAGTGATCCAAACTTTGTTCCTTTTTTTTTGGTTGGCATTGCAGGGTACCTTTGCTTATTTTGGCTTCTGATATTTCAAACATTTTTTTTAATACATACAAACCTTTGTACTGTAAAGTTTAGTGAATTAATGAATTGGTGCATTTTACTCACTTCCAAAGCCAGGAACTCCAATAGTACCACTACACAATTTGATATTTATAAGGTCTGGCAGCTCCCTTGTTGCTGTATATAGACAGACTATACACATGTGGGGAGGTGCAGCTTGGTGCGGCTGGGGTGGCAGGAAACACTCAGAGTCCAGTTGCAGAGAACAGAACATGTATTAAGATAGTTTGGCAATTCACAACAAGCTCACTGTGAAGGCACCTTAGGGTTGCCACCTCATCCCTTTAAAACCGAACACATATTAATTACACAAGTTCTGTGGCTGATTAAGGTGGTAATTAAACTCACGTGGTGCCTTATCTGCATTAAATTAGCCTCAGAATCGGTGTAATTCATATGTGTTCGGGTTTAAAGGGATGAGGTGGCAACTCTAAGGCACCTGACCTGGAACACTCACATAACACAACAGCTATGTGTAGCAGATCAGGTCTTGGATGGGCCAAATGGGGAGGTCTTCAGGAAGAATGACAGGTCCATATGTTTTCCCTACTCGTCTGGAACATCTTCCTGCTACTAATCACTGTCTCTGCCAGACAGGTGATCTGTCCCTACACTACCCACATACGAAATGCTCGCCAAGCCTGGGAGCCAGGGCCTCACATAAACTATTCCTGACCCAAGATGGGTGCCAGAGTCACATCGGACAGCAGCATCCAATCAAACAGCTGTCCAGGTGACCCAGGAAACCATAGAGGAACCATATTCCACTCTAGCTGAAATGCCTCTGAGATTGAGCGCCACCTGCAGTGAGGAAAATAGCCTGAACCTGCCTACACTTCCCTAATACAGCCCCCCCCCCCCCAACAGATGCTGTCCTCGGTATTGCAACACAGTAAAGAACAACACGAGAAATGCAATGAATATGGTTAAGGTACAATAGGAAAAAGTTCAAACAACATAACCAGAGTACCAGGAAGATGTCCATGGTTAGACTGCAAAGGGCAGCGGACATAGTGTCTTCGTTGACAAGTAATCATCTTCTGATTGTGACTCTGGGACTGTAGTTGGATGAGGGTCAACAGGATCCTCCTTAATCCCTTCACCTGAGCCCGAGACCGACTCCTCAGACTTTCTATGGGACTTGCAGGAGTGGCTGGACTGCCTGTAGTCGCTGTACTGCTCCCTGCTTCCAAATCAGGAGTGGCTGGGAGTTCGAGCAAGATAGGAGGCAGGTACCATTTAATGGGGACTTCATGCACAAGTGGGACATCCATTTCACAATCTCCTGCTGGTATGGTGGAACAATCGCCACTTAGCACACAGAGTCTTGGCAGATAGCTGTGCAGACGTCTCTTGGTGGGACTGGGTCTCTCTGAGATTACGTCATATACTGCAGTTGCAGGAAAGGGTTGCTGTTCAACCCGATAGGGAGAATACAATCCCACTTGGGCTCCAGTTTTCTGCCTCACTCATTCTTGGTATTTTTCAGCAACACCCGGTCCCCCAGTTGCAACGGTAGTTCCCCCGGGCCAAGTCCTTGTGCTTGTCCAACACCACCTGCTTGGCTTTCTGCAACTGATTGCAATGTTTTTCTACCAAGATACTAGGTGTTCAGGATGTTGAATTCTCTGGAGAGCCCAGCAGGAGATCTTGGGCTGCCAGCCATAGTGCCCGAACAGCAGGAAGAAGGGCATATGGCCTGTAGCCCAATGGACCGTGTTATTGTGGACCCATACCACAGCCCCACGTGTTGGTGCCATATACACTATTTTACCAAAAGTATTGGGATGCCTGCCTTTACATGCACATGAACTTTAATGGCATCCCAGTCTTAGTCGGTAGGGTTGAATATCGAGTTGGCCCACCTTTTGCAGCTATAACAGCTTCAACACTTCTGGGAAGGCTGTCCACAAGGTTTAGGACTGTGTTTATTGGGATGTGCATTTGTGAGGTCAGGCACTGATGTGGTTGAGAAGGTCTGGCTCGCAGTTTCTGCTTTAATTCATCCCAAAGGTGCTCTATTAGGTTGAGGTCAGGACTCTGTGCAGACCAGTCAAGTTCCTCCACCCCAAGTTTGCTCATCCATATCTTCATGGACCTTGCTTTGTGCACTGATTCAAACATTTGGTGGAGGGGGCATTATGGTGTGGGGTTGGTTTTCAGGGGTTGGGCTTGGCCCCTTTGTTCCAGTAAAGGGAACTCTTAAGGCGTCAGCATACCAAGACATTTTGGGCAATTCCCAACTTTGTGGGAACAGTTTGGGGATTGCCCCTTCCTGTTCCAATATGACTGCGCACCAGTGCACAAAGCAAGGTCCATAAAGACATGGAGCGAGTTTTGGGTGACCTCAACTCGACAGAACACACTATTGCCCTGTGGGTGGTATGAGAATATCTGATTACACTGAGGCGGTCAGAGGTGGCTCTTTAAATAGCTAAATTATGCGGTCGCCTAAGGCCTCACACTCACAGGGGCCTAATTTGCCTAATTGAGAGCTGCTTCTGAGGCTGGTAGCAAGGATCGAGACTGAGTCCCTGCCATTCTACTGTACAATCCGCTCAACTGCTCCAGGGAGAGAACTACATGGTCCATGAAGAGATAACAGAGTTGCGATCAGGACTGGTTCACCGAGGAAGAGGAGATCACTGACAGCTCCGGATCACAGTCAGATAGAGCTGCTCAGCAGAACCAGCGCTGCCGCTGACAGTTCCAACCTCCCCTCCCACGCGGAGAAAGTTGCTTCTGCTCCTCCTCCTCCTCATGGCTGGATCTAGGGGCTGCTGGGGTGGGCTGCGCCCCCCAGGCAACACCTACCACTATGGATATTGTGCCTGGGCAGGGTTGACAACCGTCAATTTAAAGAAACTGTCAGGGCGGGCTGACTGCACTTGTGAAGCTCAGTGTCTTTGACATTCTCCCTGTGCCAAGCCAGCATCCCCCCTCCCTCCCACCAGACACAGGATAGTAGAGGAGAAAGATATCAATTTACACCACCTCCTCCTGCCCCTCTCCTCTGTATTTGCCCCGTCCACACTCCAACCCCGGAATAGTGCTGTGCCTGAGAAAGGAGTGTGGGCGGAAAACCAGATTCGCTGATCCCAGAACGCAGATCCATCTGGCTGTATGATTGTTACTGTCTGGCCTGAGTGAGCTCTGCACTACCATTGGAATCTCCCTTCCTCCTCTCGCCCATCTAGAACATAGGGACAACTAAACTCTGATGTAAGGGGGCACACCACCAGGTTCTGACGTAAGGGGGCACTCCGCCAGTTTCTGACGTAAGGGGGCACTCCACCAGGTTCTGACGTAAGGGGCACTCCCCCAGGTTCTGACGTAAGGGGGCACTCCACCAGGTTCTGACGTAAGGGGGCACTGTGCTGCATTCTGATGTAAGGGGGCACTGTGCCAGATTCTGACGTAAGGGGGCACTGTGCCAAATTCTGATGTAAGGGGGCACTGTGCCTGATTCTGACATAAGGGGGCACTGTGCCGAATTCTGACGTAAGGGGGCACTGTCCTGGATTGTGATGTAAGGGGGCACTGTGCCAGATTGTGATGTAAGGGGGCACTGTGCTGGATTGTGATTTAAGGGGGCACGTTGCTGGATTGTGATGTAAGGGGGCACTGTGCTGGATTGTGATGTAAGGAGGCACTGTGCCGGATTCTGATGTAAGGGGGCATTGTGCCAGGTTCTGATGTAAGGGGACACTGTGCCGGATTCTGATGTAAGGGGGCACTGTGCCGGATTCTCATATAAGGGGGCATTGTACCGGGTTCTGATGTAAGGGGCACTGTGCCAGGTTCTGATGTAAGGGGGCACTGTGCCCGGTTCTGATGTAAGGGGGCACTGTCCCGGATTCTGATGTAAGGGGGCACTGTCCCGGGTTCTGATGTAAGGGGGCACTTTGCTGTATTGTGATGTAAGGGGGCACTGTGCCGGATTCTGATGTAAGGGGGCACTGTGCCAGATTCTGATGTAAGGGGGGCACTGTGCCGGATTCTGATGTAAGGGGGCACTGTGCCAGATCCTGATGTAAGGAGGCACTCCAGCGCCTTCTTTCTTTCTTTGGTGCTATCCCTCACCAGGTAAAAGTATTCCCCATGCCCAGCCATCGCTGACTATCCCTCTCCAGTCCCTTTGACACCCATCTATTTGCCTCTCCCCCTCCTTCCATCATGCCAGCACAAATCCTCCTCCTTTTTATCCCTATACAGACCAGGATCCCCCAGTTTCACTCCAGTTCTCTTCTATCCATCCCCCATCACCTACCCACTCTCCCCTTTTTCCCCCTCTTCCTTCTCCCCTACCCCATGGTTCCCAGCCCCGCCCCCATTTTTTTAGGGGCTAAGGAAGAACCCCGAGACGGAACATCTTACTACTGCTTGTGTGGGCGGGATGTGTACCCTCCTCTCCTATTCATACCATGTGACTGGTGCAGCACGCATCCCACCTACACAAGCATTAGCGGTAATAAGATGCTCTGCCTCAGAGTTCTTCCTTAACCCCTGCAAAGTGTTGGAAGAGAGGCAGAAACTCTGGAGGGAAAGGTAGAGGGGAAGTAAATTTAGAACAGTGAAAGCCTGCCAGATAGGGTTGCCACCTGTCCAGTTTTGACCCGGACAGTCTGGGATTTGAATCCTGTGTCCGGTTTTGAGTTCAAAGGGGAGAACGTCTATTGCCGGACTCCCGGCATTTTAGAGCCGCGCTGTAGCTGTCATTCAGCTATGGCGCGGATGGGAAGTAGTTAATTAACCACTCTAGCCCCGGAAGGATTTCACACTTTAGGATCAAAGCACAAAAATCTCAATCGGCATTTATTGATTGGTTTGCACAAAATGTGCCGCATTTACGAATAATGAGAATTAATTTCTGGGGTTTTTATTTTATTTTTTTACTAGTAATAGTGGCTATCTGCGATATTGCAGCGGACATGTTGGACCATTTTGACACTTTTTTGAGACCATTGGCATTTATACAGCGATCAGTGCTATGAAAATGCACTGATTACTGTGTAAATGTCATTGGCAGTGAAGGGGTTAACCTGGTGGGGTCACTCTAAGGGTTAACTGTGTTCCCTCAGTGTGTTCTAACTGTATGGGGGCTGGGCTGGCAGGGGAAGGGGAGTGATCACGGCTTCCAATCACAGGAAGCCTGTGACCACAGCCCTTCCCCCTCGTTCTTTCACTGCGGGGGGCCATTGTGGGTAGCCATTGGAGATCGAGTCCGCCCTCCCCGCTCCCTGGCCCCCTCGGAACACAGTGAGCGTGCAAGCGCGCCACCGGCGGGCAGTCGACAAGTGGTTAAAGACCCTCAGTGATGGGATAAGCCATGAGTCAGCCCTACCCTGTTAGCTACACCATTATGTGATGTTTTGGGTAAATATTTGGGTTATTCTGTATGTGGGGACTGACATACTTTTCAAGTGTATAAAAAGCCTGTATCCTGACCAATAAATCATTCCATGTTCAAGCTGTGTAATGGAGCTATCAAAAAAATATGGAAAGAGATTCTTTCCTGTGCAGAGCAACATCATGGAGGCAATAGGGTTAATTTTTAGAAAAATATCTTTATTTTAAACATACAAAAACAATTAAATACTTTTCACTGGATGTTGAACAATCCACCTCCACCACAACCTCATTAAAATAGTCAACGTTGACAAACTACCCTCATAAACCACCACTTAAACACCATCCTGTGATCACAGCCCTTCCCCCTTGAGACCATTGGCATTTATACAGCGATCAGTGCTATGAAAATGCACTGATTACTGTGTAAATGTCATTGGCAGTGAAGGGGTTAACCTGGTGGGGTCGCTCTAAGGGTTAACTGTGTTCCCTCAGTGTGTTCTAACTGTATGGGGGCTGGGCTGGCAGGGGAAGGGGAGTGATCACGGCTTCCAATCACAGGAAGCCTGTGATCACAGCCCTTCCCCCTTGTTCTTTCACTGCAGGGGGCCATTGTGGGTAGCCGTCGGAGATCGAGTCCGCCCTACCCGCTCTCTGGCCCCTCCGGAACACAGTGAGCGTGCAAGCGCACCACCGGCGGCGCGTGCGCGCTCACAATGCTAGTTGTCGCAGCCGCCGCCAGATGACGGCGGTTTGCGATAACGAGCCACTTTGCCGCCGTCACGCTGCGGCGGGCGGTCGACAAGTGGTTAAAGACCCTCTGTGATGGGATAAGCCATGAGTCAGCCCTACCTTGTTAGCTAAGCCATTGTGTGAAATAATTTATATGCGCTAGAGCAGGGATAAGCAATTAGCGGACCTCCAGCTGTTGCAAAACTACAAGTCCCATCATGCCTCTGCCTCTGGGTGTCATGCTTGTGGCTGTGAGAGTCTTGCTATGCCTCATAGGATTTGTAGTTCTGAAACATCTGGAGGTACGCTAATTGCATATCCCTGCGCTAGAGGATTATATGCGTCACTATTCTCCAATCAAAGGAGTAAGTGAAGGATTAATAATCCCACTAATCGATTCTATTTTTAGAGCGGTTCATTTTCATTATAATATGTGTAATGGAACTAGTCTTGCCTGGTTCTTAGTTACAATATATGGGCTGTAATATCTGATATTCAGACTGGAGGAAGCTGTATGCTGATGGAAGCACTCAAGCCACGTGCGACAAGGTTCCGTGACAGAGACTTTATCTGTATTATACGTTACTGCCCCTATACTGTACCCTCCTCTCTGTACTGTGCCCACTTATCCTCCCCCTGTACTGTACCCCCTCGCACCCTGTACTGTGTCCACTTAGTTGAGTCCTCTAAGGAGCCGCAAGTAGAATGGGATGCTCCACCCTGCACAACCAGGCACACCCAGGGATAGGCATGAACCAAGGCTGTGGCGGACATTTTCCAAAGTACAGACCTTAGTGAAGGACACAACGAGGTACATTTCAAATTAAAACCTTCAAAAAACACTGCCTACTCTCTGGCCTAGTTCTACAAGTACAAATGTGTTTAAAATAACATTTATATAAAGACTGCTTGTGGTATTAAACATGAACATCTTGATCCGGTCTCTCATCCGTCACAAAAAACTTCCAAAATTAAACTTTACATGGAGCAACACAGGAAGTGATTCCAGACATGAAACCTTTTACAGGCGGTGTCGGAACCAAGTACGGATAGGGACCCACACGGACCAACACGTCCCACCTCGTAGGGTAAGATGAACGCCGAGGAATCTCCTGAGTTGATTCACCTGTGTCATGTCCCACGCTCCCCCATGTCATGTCCCCCTCCTATTCACCCGTGTCATGTCTCTCCTCCCATGTCATATCCCCGTCATTGCATATTATGTCTATTTCAGAGACAGTGCCTTGGAACAGCGTGCACCGAACTCACGAAGGTAGTC
>BLSH010327072.1:463684-475682 GCA_018402905.1 Glandirana rugosa | reverse complement strand
GTCCCCATTTACCCCATCCAATAGGAAGGCAGGCAGGATTAATGCAGAGTTCGGCATGCGGAGAAGCAGGCTGTGAGTCTGCAGAGATTCGGCATGCGGAGAAGCGGGCTGGCAATCTGCAGAGATTTGGCATGCGGAGAAGCGAGCTGTCCCTCATTGTCGGGTGGTCAGGGTCTCTGTGGGAGTGGGAGTCATGTCCGCTGCCACAGTGACCCGTCCCCAGCCACGGCATCCAATCACACTGAGCCGCAGGCTCAGGGCAGCCAATCAGCCTATGTGTGTGTGCCTGTTCAGCGCACACACATAGACTTTAATGGCTGACCAATAGGCTCACTACTTGGCTGTCAGTTGACAGCCAAGGAGCTGAAAAAAAAAAAAGAAAGTCAATGTACCGGCGCCACCTGCAGGGGGGCTGGGCTGATTTTTTTTTGTCTCTTTAGCCGGTGGGGAGACGGCGCCCAAGCGCCCCTCATACACCAGCCGCCACTGTTATTCATGATGATCCTCTGAGGTATCCAAACGTAGCAGTGAGATGTAACAGTATGGAAATAATCGCTTTAGTTGTTGGCTGAGCAATAGGAATGACCTCAGGCCACTTTGAATGGGCGTCAACTATGATCAAGAAGGTGTATCCTCTGATCCAAGTGTAGGCGGAACCAGGGAACCGTGGGTCAAGTCCAGGGCTGGACGCACCCTCGAGCAGGATCTCTTGCAGTTTGTACACATCCAGTACAAGCATATGTCGTGATATCTGTGTCTAGGTGGAGAAGAGTCCGTCAACGTCCCTGTCAGTTGGGACATTGTGTCCGCATTCACATTGGCATCATGACCGCGATACTGGATTTTGTAACTGTATGCTCCCAAGAATGGGGCATAGCGTTGGAGGCGGGCCACAGTCATCTGAGACATGCCTTTGTTAGGGCTAAAGGTCTGAAGGAGTGGTTTATGGTCTGTCAGTATTGTGAATTCTCTACCATACAGTTAAAGATGAAACTTCTTAATTGCGCATATCAGCACAAGAGCTTCTTTGTCAATGTGTGAGTAACTGCTTTCTGCTTTTGTCAAGGACCTGGAGGTGAATGCCACTGGTTGTTCTGACCCATCTGGTAAGATGTGAGGTAGTACAGCCCCCAGACCATAGGGTGAGGCATCACAAGCCAAGGTGAGAGGCTTCTGGAGGTCATAGTGCATGAGCATGCATGACGCCAACAGGTTCCGCTTAGAAACTTCGAAAGCACGTTGACATGCAGGCGACCAGTCCCATCTGGAGTTTTTCTCCAAAAGCTTGGTCAACAGAAACAAGGTGAGTACCAGATCTGGCAGGAATTTCTGGTAATAGTTCAGCAAGCCAATGTATGATCACAGCTGCTGGACGTTGATTGGGGCTGGAGCTTTGACTAAAGCTTCAACCTTGGCTTCCGTGGTGTGTATACCTTCCGCATCCACAAGGTGGCCACAAAACTCCAATTTAGTCACCATTAGTTGGTATTTCGCTAAGTTCACTTTTAGACCCTGCTCTTGGAGTCTCGCCAACACAACAATTCTGCTTGTGTTCCTGGTCCGTCCATCCCATGATGAGCATATCATCTAGCAGGCACTGCGTGAAAGGAATGTCCGCCAAATTCTCATCCATTTTTCGTTGCCAAATGTCTGGGGCAGAGGCTACACCAAACACCATCTGATTGTATTCATACAGTCCTTTGTGGGTGTTGATTGTCAGAAACTTGCAGGATGAAGGATGGACCTCAAATTGTAAATATGGTTGTTTGAGATCAAGCTTGGTGAACTTTTGTCCCCCTGCAAGAGAGGAAAAAATGTCATCTACTCTGGGTAGGAGATACTGGTCTATCTCAAGTTGGGAGTTCAGTGCCCTGCAGAAATCGCCACAAATGCGTAAGTCCACATTCGCTTTCTTTACTGGTACAACTGGTGATGCCCACTCGATATGCTCTACCTTTGAGATGACACCTTGTTCCTCCAGCTGACTTAGTTCACCTTCCACTCCTGCTCGGATCGCGAAAGGTACTGTCCGAGCTTTGAAGAACTCAGACTGAGTATTGGGTTTCAGCTTGAGTCTCACACAGTCATGATTTATTTTCCCAAACTGGTTATCAAAGATCTTTGGGAACCGCTGCTTCAGGGACACCACCCATCCCTCATCAACAAGGGTTTATGGCGGTGTCTGGCATACCAAAGTTAGTTCTAGGATATATAATGGCAGTCTCTTTGTCTGACCCTTGTAGAATACCTGTACTATAGCGTAACCCAGTGGGTGGAGTATCTGCTTTGAGTATATCTGCAGTTTGATTGGTGTTGGGCGGACAGTTATTCGGGTCTGAAGTTGTCTCCATTGTTTCTGGGTGATAACTGAAACTGACGCTTCTGTGTCTACATCCATCTTGAGTTTCTTTCCCTCAATGGTTACCTCTGCAGTCATTGCGGAGGATGATGAATGCATATGATGTATGTCTAATCTGTGGAGCACTCGCTCATCCTCTGACTCAGATGATGATGTACAGTATCTCACAAAAGTGAGTACACCCCTCACATTTTTGTAAATATTTTATTATATCTTTTCTTGTGGCAACACTGAAGAAATGACACTTTGCTACAATGTAAAGTAATGAGTGTACAGCTTGTATAACCCTGTCCCCTCAAAATAACTCAACACACAGCCATTAGTGTTTAAAACTCTGGCAACAAAAGTGAGTACACCCCTAAGTGAAAATGTCCAAATTGGGCCCAAAGTGTCAATATTTTGTGTGGCCACCACTATTTTCCAGCACTGCCTTAACCCTCTTGGGTATGGAGTTCACCAGAGCTTCACAGGTTGCCACTGGAGTCCTCTTCAACTCCTCCATGATGACATCATGGAGCTGGTGGATGTTTGAGACTTGCGCTCCTTCACCTTCCATTTGAGGATGCCCCACAGATGCACAATAGGGTTTAGATCTGAAGACATGCTTGGCCAGTCCATCACCTTCTTTAGCAAGGCATTGGTCATCTTGGAGGTATGTTTGGGGTCGTTATCCTGTTGGAATACTGCCCTGCGGTCCAGTTTTCGAAGGGAGGGGATCATGCTCTGCTTCAGTATGTCACAGTACATGTTGGCATTCATGGTTCCCTCAATGAACTGTAGCTCTCCGGTGCCGGCAGTACTCATGCAGCCCCAGACTATGACACTCCCACCACCATGCTTGACTGTAGGCAAGACACAATTGTCTTTGTACGCCTCATCTGGTTGCCGCAACAAACGCTTGACACCATCTGAACCAAATAAGTTTATCCTGGTGTCATCAGACCACAGGACATGGTTCCAGTAATCCATGTCCTTAGTCTGCTTGTCTTCAGCAAATTGTTTGTGGGCTTTCTTGTGCATCATCTTTAGAAAAGGCTTCCTTCTGGGATGACAGCCATGCAGACCAATTTGATGCAGTTTGCGGCGTATGGTCTGAGCACTGACAGGCTGACCCCCCACCCCTTCAACCTCTGCAGCAATGCTGGCAGCACTCATACATCTATTTCCCAAAGACAACCTCTGGATATTGCGCTAAACACGTGCACTCAACTTCTTGCTATGGTCTTGGCCACCATGCTCAGCTTCGGGGTCTTGGCAATCTTCTTATAGCCTAGGCCATCTTTATGTAGAGCAACAATTATTTTTTTCATATCCTCAGAGAGTTCTTTGCCATGAGGTGCCATGTTGAACTTCCAGTGACCAATATGAGAGAGTGAGAGCGATAACACCAAATTTAACACACCTACTCCCCATTCACACCTGAGACCTTGTAACACTAACGAGTCGCATGACACTGGGGAGGGAAAATGGCTAATTGGGTCCAATTTGAACATTTTTGTTTAGGGGTGTACTCACTTTTGTTGCAAACAGTTTAGACATTAATGGCTGTGTGTTGAGTTATTTTGAGGGGACAGAAAATTTACACTCTTATATAAGCTGTACACGCACTACTTTACATTGTAGCAAAGTGTAATTTCTTCAGTGTTGTCACATGAAAAGATATAATAAAATATTTACAAAAATGTGAGGGGTGTACTCACTTTTGTGAGATACTGTATATCTTCCCACCATATATGTCTTTGTCTTGGGGTTCAGAGGTTGCTCATCTTGCACCTTCTTGCTATGGCACACCCGTTTCAAATGACCCGTCTTGCCGCAATTATGACAGGTCTGATCCTTAAACCGGCAGACTTTGTGATCATGGTCAGTCTTCCCACAATGGTAGCAAGCTGACTTCCGACTTGGTGGGGGTTTGTATTTCCAGTTTGCAGTCAGTTGGCTTGACTGCTGTTATGAAAACTTCCTCTTTCACCTCTTCCCTGGAGGTTCAGTTCCTCTGTATGCTTCACAGCCATTTCCATCACTGAAGCTATCTCAATTGCCTTTGTAAGGGTAAGGTCTTTCTCTCTTGGCTAGACTCAGTATTCAGTCCCATGACAAACTTATATCTCAGTGCAGTAAGTGAGTACTCCCCAAAAGAACAGGTAGAACCTAGTCTGCGAAGGGCGAGCACATAAGCCTTAATTTCTTCACCTGGCTGCTGCTGCCACTGATAGAACCAAAATCTTTCTGCAATCTCTGGTGGTTTAGGCTTGAAGTGATCCTCTAACAGTGTCAAGGGCTCTGCCAATGTCTTAGTTGATGGTTTTACAGGGTACAGGAGATCCCTTAGGCCTCATCTACACAGGCGGTTTGAAAAAACTACCTGTAACATCGGGTCCCAGACCAGGAAAAAAAACGGCGTTAAAAACGCAATTTCATCAGAGTTTTGCATTGGCATTAATGTGCGTTATTGAGCATCAGCGCTAAGTTGCGTTTTGTTTGAAAAGACATCCCTCTGCTATTTTTGGACATTTTAAATGGGGGGGAGTTGACAAGGCCTATGATGAAAGATGATGTACACCATTCCTACTGTGAAACACAGAGGTGGATCGCTGAGGATGTGTGAGCTGCAAAGGCACAGGAAATTTGGTCAAAATTGATGGCAAGATGAATGCAGTATGTTATCAAAAAATACTCGAGGAAAATTTGCATTCATCAGCCAGGAAGTTGCGCGTGGGATGTACTTGGACATTCCAACATGACAATGATCCAAAAACAAAGCCAAGTCAACCTGTCATTGGCTACAGCAGAATAAAGTGAAGGCTCTGGAGTGGCCATCAAAGTCTCCTGACCTCAATATCATTGAGCCACTCTGGGGAGATCTCAACCATGCAGTTCATGCAAGACGGCCCAAGAATTTCCAGGAACTGGAGGCTTTTTGCCAAGAGGAATGGGCAGCTTTACCATCTGAGAAGATAAAGAGCCTCATCCACAAATACCTCAAAAGACTTCAAGCTGTCGTTGATGTTAAAGGGGGCAATACACGGTATTAAGAACTGGGGTATGTAAACTTTTGACCGGGGTCATTTGGGTAGTTTCTGTTGTCATTATGATTTAAAGCGGTTGTATCCCCTAGAAAAAAAAAAAAACACCTGCAAGGCAAAGGCATAATGAGCTAGTATGCACAGCATACTAGCTCAAACTACAATGTATTTTGTATGATGATGATTTCTGTGAAGCATAGAGACATTTTTAATTTCTATGTAGAAGTAAAATTTTAGTTGAAAGAATCAGTTTTTGCTATGTAATTCTAGCATTATTTGAACAAGATAGTTGACCAGGCCTGGAACACCTTTACTTAACAGTATGTGATGGGACAATATTGAATGATCACAGGAGATAGATGTATACATATGTTATAAATTGGTTTAAGTAATAAATGTAATGAAGTGTGATATTTTAACCAGTTAACAACCGCCCTATAGACAAAAGACGTCTACAGGGCGGTTGCTTAATTCTGGGAGGACATCTATTGACGTCCTCCCAGAATCGCGGGTCCTGTCCGTGCTCGCCGGGTTCACGGAACCCGGCGGGACACGGATCACGGTAAACGGGCAATGGCGGCGGTCGTTTACCACGTGGTCGCTCCGTCCAATGATGGAGCGATCACAATGTAAACAGAAGGAGTTCAGCCAAAGTTCATCTCCCTCCTCTCCTCACACCACTGCAGCGTGTGAGGAGAGAGAGAGATTGAACCATCTGGAGTGAGTAGAAAGTAATTTTATTGTGCCCTGAAGTGCCCAGAAGTGCCCAGCAAGTAGTGGGTCTTCTACCGAATCCACAGATGAAGAGGAAAGTGTGCCCACAAAAAGAAGAAGTTCCGGTGAGGAGGCTACTACAAGTACAGAAGTGCCATCCCCCTCCAGAGCAGTGCCATCCACCTCCAGAGCAGTGCCATCCTCCTCCAGAGCAGTGCCATCCACGAAACCACTGCCAAGCACAAGTGGGGTGTCACCTCAGCCCCAAAGTGCCCATGCCAGCCTTCCCTTTGCCCTTCAGAACCCCCTGTGGCTTCCATCCAATTCCGGAGCATCAAATGTCCCCCCTTTCACCGCCCAGCCAGGTGTCCAGGTGAACTTTTTACAGAGGACTTTCTTTCTTCTATTGTGGCCCAGTGTAACCTTTATGCCCAGCAGTTTATTGAAAGCAACCCAAATTCAAGCTATGCCCGTCCCTTTGAATGGAGAGCTGTTACTGTGGAGGAATTCAAAAATTTTTTAGGCCTCACTTTTAACATGGGACTCTCAAAAAAAAAACAATTTATATGCCTATTGGTCCACCAAACCCATCCATCATTTTTTCCTCCACTATGCCAAGGTCCAGATACCTAATGATTCTCCGGTTCATCCATTTCAATGACAACGCTCAGTGCCCTCCCAGAAACGACCCATCTTTTGACAAATTATTCAAAATTCGCCCCCTTCTAAACTATTTTTCAGAAAAATGTTCCCAGCTATATACCCCCAAGCAAAACATCTGTATTAATGAGTCCCTTATTAAATTCTCAGGCAGGCTGTCCTTCAAACAGTTTATACCCAGTAAAAGGGCCCGATATGGAGTTAAGCTGTACAAGCTTTGCAACAGAGTCACGGGCTACATTTATGCCTTCTTGGTTTATGAAGGTAAGGACTCCCAGCTACATCCCTGTGAATGCCCGGATTACATTGGAACCAGCGGAAAAGTTGTCTGGGAGCTCATTTATCCACTCCTCGGGAAGGGTTACCATCTTTACGTGGATAACTTCTACACCAGCTTGCCCCTCTTCCCCAATCTTTACAGAATGAAGACTCCAGCATGTGGTACAGTCAGAACCAACAGAAAGGGGTTCCCGCAAAGACTCGCCAATGAAAGGCTAAGAAAAGGGGAGGCGACGTCTTTGCGGAACGAGGAGCTGTTGGTTGTCAAGTTGAGGGACAGACGAACTGTACACGTGCTGTCAACAATTCATGACGACACCTATGTGGATATCCCCGAAGAGATGGCCCAATCCGGAAACCTGCTTGCATCTACGATTATAATCTGTTCATGGGGGGAGTGGACTTCAGTGATCAGATGATTGAGCCATATCTACCCACCAGAAAATCCCGGCATTGGTACAAAAAAGTATCCATTTATTTTTTCACATTGGTCATGTACAATTCTTTCATAATATACCAAAAATCAGGCCATAGACATCAAAAGAAATGCACCAAAGCAGGAATTAGAAAAGACACCTCATATTTTTGTCCGCACTGCCCTTCCCAACCAGGCCTCTGTATAGGAAATTGTTTCTGCCGTTACCATACTTCTCTACATTATTAGTGAAGTATGGTAAACGTAATTGTCATTTACTTCCACACCCCTTATGGCACTGCACTGTACATACTGCTGCCTTCCCCGGAACTGACCCTGGCTTGCTATACGACCACGCTTCTGCCTCACACTAAAAATACCTCTGCCTGCTCCGGAACTGACCCTGGCCTGTTATACAACCACGCTTCTGCCTAATGAAGAACTGTACCTACCACTGCCTGCTCTGGAACTGACCCTGGCCTGTTATACGACCACGTTCTGCCTAATGCTGAACTGTACCTACTTCTGCCTGCTCTGGAACTGATCCTGGACTGTTTGACCACGTTTTTTGCCTGCCTCTTGGACTGATCTTTTACCCTGGAGTAGTGGGATTCATAACACAGGGGTCTCACATATGTGAGGGGCTCCCAAATTTGTTTTTCTGGATGAAGAAAACTGTTTTTGTTTTCTCATTCCCAGATCAGGGTCTGGAGACCCGGAGGCTTCATAGAGCTTTGGGTGGGAGAAGCCTCTACCCCTGTCCCCATTCTTTCCTGGCCTGCTACCTGTATTATGGACCATGTTCCTGCCTACTACAAGGACCAATATTGTGACACTGCTGGCATTATCTCTACCTGGACTGTATATGGACACTGCCTGTACTGACTATGGACAATATTCCTGCCTGCTGCATGGACAATTCAGTTCGCTGTCGCTGACCATGTCCCTGCCTGGTGCCTGGATCTACTAGAGAAGCCTCTACCCTGGTCCCCATTCTTTCCTGGCCTTCTAACTTTACTATGGACTATGTTTCGGCCTACTACCAGGACCAATATTTTGGCACTGCTGGCAATATCTACCTGCACTGACCCTGGACTGCATATGGACAGTATTCCCTGCATGTACTGACTACGGACAATATACCTGCCTGCTGCCTGGACAATTCCGTTGTCACAGGTAATCTTTTCTTTACCCTTTTGCTCAGCAGAACTAGAACAGAAATAGTACATGCTATGTGTTAGAAATATGAAGGGCCTTCAAAAAGATGTGATAGGTTGTCAGGAAATTGGATGCGTAATGTATGTAAGGTTCTCTTTGTATATCGTGCCTTTGTATGTGGCCAGGCTTTGTAAAAGTCTCACACGTGTGGTATCGCCATACTCAGGAGGAGTAGCAGAATGTATTTTGGTTTTCATTTTTGCTATGTACATGCTCTGTGTTGGAAATATCTTAGAAATGGACAACTTTGTGTAAGAAAAAAATGCGTTTTCATTTTTTTCGACATTTTCCAAAAACTTCTGGAAAAAAATGAACCGTTCAAAATACTCATTATGCCTCATAGATTATACGTTGGGGTGTTAGCTTTCCCAAATGGGGACATTTTGTGGGTAATTCCATTGTCCTGGTGCTCCAGGGCCTTCAAAAGTGTAATAGGTGGTTGAGAAATGAGATGTGTAATTTATGCTTCTAAAATATCTGACAGTGCTACTTCAATGTTGGGCCTCTGTATGTGGCCAGGCTGTGTAAAAGTCTCACACATGTGGTATCGCCATACTCAGGAGTAGCAGAATGTATTTTGGGGTGTCATTTTTGCTATGTACATGCTGTGTGTTGGAAATATCTTAGAAATGGACAACTTTGTGTAAAACAAATGCGTTTTCATTTTTTTTCCACATTTTCCAAAAACTTCTGGAAAAAAATGAACCTTTCAAAATACTCATTATGCCTCATAGATTATACGTTGGAGTGTTAGCTTTCCAAAATGGGGTCATTTTGTGGGTAATTCCATTGTCCTGGTGCTCCAGGGCCTTCAAAAGTGTAATAGGTGGTTGAGAAATGAGATGTGTAATTTATGCTTCTAAAATGCCTGACAGTGCTACTTCAATGTTGGGCCTCTGTATGTGGCCAGGCTGTGTAAAAGTCTCACACATGTGGTATCGCCATACTCAGGAGGAGTAGCAGAATGTATTTTGGGGTGTCATTTTTGCTATGTACATGCTGTGTGTTGGAAATATCTTAGAAATTGACAACTTTGTGTAAAAAAAATGCGTTTTAATTTTTTTCCACATTTTCCAAAAACCTCTGGAAAAAAATGAACCGTTCAAAATACTCATTATGCCTCATAGATTATACGTTGGGTTGTTAGCTGTCCAAAATGGGGTCATTTTGTGGGTAATTCCATTGTCCTGGTGCTCCAGGGCCTTCAAAAGTGTAATAGGTGGTTGAGAAATGAGATGTGTAATTTATGCTTCTAAAATGCCTGACATTGCTACTTCAATGTTGGGCCTCTGTATGTGGCCAGGCTGTGTAAAAGTCTCACACATGTGGTATCGCCATACTCAGGAGGAGTAGCAGAATGTATTTTGGGGTGTCATTTTTGCTATGTACATGCTGTGTGTTGGAAATATCTTAGAAATGGACAACTTTGTGTAAAAAAAATGCGTTTTCATTTTTTTCCACATTTTCCAAAAACTTCTGGAAAAAAATGAACCGTTCAAAATACTCATTATGCCTCATAGTTTATACGTTGGGTTGTTAGCTGTCCAAAATGGGGTCATTTTGTGGGTAATTTCATTGTCCTGGTGCTCCAGGGCCTTCAAAAGTGTAATAGGTAAAGGAATTACAAAAAAAAAAAAGTGTAATAGGTGGTTGAGAAATGAGATGTGTAATTTATGCTTCTAAAATGCCTGACATTGCTACTTCAATGTTGGGCCTCTGTATGTGGCCAGGCTGTGTAAAAGTCTCACACATGTGGTATCACCATACTCAGTAGGAGTAGCAGAATGTATTTTGGGCTGTCATTTTTGCTATGTACATGCTGTGTGTTGGAAATATCTTAGAAATGGACAACTTTGTGTAAAAAAAATGCGTTTTCATTTTTTTTCCACATTTTCCAAAAACTTCTGGAAAAAATGAACCGTTCAAAATACTCACTATGCCTCATAGATTATACATTGCGGTATTAGCTTTCCAAAATGGGGTCATTTTGTGGGTAATTCCATTGTCCTGGTGCTCCAGGGCCTTCAAAAATGTAATAGGTGGTTGAGAAATGAGATGTGTAATTTATGCTTTTAAAATGCCTGACAGTGCTACTTCAATGTTGGGCCTCTGTATGTGGCCAGGCTGTGTAAAAGTCTCACACATGTGGTATCGCCATACTCAGGAGGAGTAGCAGAATGTATTTTGGGGTGCAACGTGTGGTATGCACATGCCATGTGAGAGAAATAACCTGGAAATATGACAAATTTGTGAAATAAATTAAAAAAAAAAAAATGTAGTTTTGCAAAGAATTGTGGGAAAAAAATTAAGACTTCAAAAAACTAACCATGCCTCTTACTAAATACCTTGGAATGTCTACTTTCCAAAAAGGGGTCATTTGGGGGGTATTTGTACTTTTCTGGCTTGTTAGTGTCTCAAGAAATGAGATAGGCCTTCAATATATCAGGTGTGAGCAATTTTTAGTGATTGGCACCATAGCTTGTAGACTCTATAACTTACACAAGGACCAAATATATACACTAATTAGTTTTTTTTATCAAAGATATGTAGTAGTATAAATTTAGGCCAAAATTTATGAAGAAAAATTACTAATTTGCTAAATTTTATAACAGAAACGAAGAAAAATTCATTTTTTTACAAAATTTTCGGTCTTTTTTTTAATTATAGCACAAAAAAAACCCCAGCAGTGATTAAATACCACCAAAAGAAAGCTCTATTTGTTTGAAAAAAAGGACGCAAATTTCATATTGGTACAGTGTTGCATGACTGAGTAATTGTCATTCAAAAGTGAGAGCGCTGAAAGCTGAAAATTGGTCTGGTTGTTAAGGGGGTTTAAGTGCCCAGTTGTCAAGTGGTTAAAAATACAGGATTAATGATTGTTTTATGAGTTGTTTGTTAATATAGAAAAACCTAGATCTGTATAGAATTGAACCAGTCATTGAAATAGTAACATCAATATGAGTGTGATATGTGGTCCCAGTTACTGACCAAGTTAAGATATGTCTAGATCCAAAAAGATATAATTGTTTGTTGAGTATTTTGTTAGTAATTAGGACATAAAAATTGGTGAACTGTTGACCCGTGAATTTGGGGGAATTGTTGGTCTGGTTAAAAGTCGAAAGTCGCGAGAGTGAAAACTTACTGTTAATGAGTCAGTACGTTGTGACATGGTTATACTTTAAACGCAGGAAAAAAAGTTTGTTTATCTCGAAAGAAAACCACCATAAATTAGTGACGACCCCAAAAAAAACACGATATTAATTTTTTTTCTGGCTTTTAAAACATTTTTTTACTTAAAAAGAAGCAAAGACAATATTTTAAATCGTT
>BLSH010327072.1:449578-462524 GCA_018402905.1 Glandirana rugosa | reverse complement strand
GAGTACGGCAGGACAACGTGGTAATTGGGGTAGTAATACAGCCAGAAGATAGACTGAGCATAGAGACTGATTATTCTGACAAGAATGAATGGTTGGAATGGATGAAGTTTACAGCCAATTCTACTAATGCCTCTGACTGTGTAGTGTGCGCCAGTGGAAGACCAAGTCTAGCGACTGTTCCAGTCCCCCCAGTTTTCAATATGACATGTATCTTATTGATGATGCAAGGTAAAACAGATAACGAAGGTTACAAAACAGAAATTGATAAGTTTCCTGTGACTAGAATGAAAACCAAACCAGTAGGTGTGACAGTCTATAAGGGGAATTACACTTGTTTTAATAATACTCTTAAACCGACTTCACATGAATTTAGATATTGCACAACTACATATCAGGTCAGAAGTGATGGAAGATTCCCCGTCTCACTGTTTGCCAATCAAACACAAGCTCTAGCAGACACTTGGTGGTTGTGCGGAGACAATAAACTAAGGCCTTTATTGGGCTCAGATTGGGCTGGAATATGTACGCTGGTGAAAGTAGTTCAACCCTTTCTAATCTTACCCGCCCAACTAGAAGGTGTTCCTATATGGGATAAGGCCACCAGCATAAAATTAAATAAGATAAACAAGTGAGATATTCCAGGGGGAAGTTTTGATAGATCTGTATATATAGATGCTATAGGCGACCGAGAGGCGTCTCTGACGAATTTAAAGCTAGAAAACAAGTAGCAGCAGGTTTCGAATCAATTTTTCTGTTTATATCTATATCTGTAAATAAAAATACTGATTGGATAAACTATATACATTACAATCAACAGCGCTTTGTTAACTACACACGAGATGCAGGCAAGGGCCTTGCCTAGCAGCTTGATGCCACCTCACTGACAGCCCGGCAGAACAGAATCTCCCTGGACATGCTCCTGGCCGAGAGGGGAGGGGTCTGCGTAATGTTTGGCACCACGTGTTGCACATTTATCCCTAATAATACTGCCCCAGATGGCAGTGTCTCCCAAGCATTGAAGGGCTTGGAGATGCTGTCTCAAGAGCTGGCAGAAAATAGCGGGATTGAGGACCCCTTCACCGGATGGATGGAACGCTGGTTTGGTAAGTGGGGCAAGTTTTTGACCACTTTGGCCACTGCGGTTGCGGTGGTACTGTCAGTATTATTATGCGTAGGCTGCTGTCTGGTACCATGCATGAAGGGACTCATCTTGAGGGTAGCAGATAAGGCTGCGGGTGATGTAATGTATGCAGCACTGTCCACACAAGACCCTGACTTATATGATAAACCAGGATTAGCCACACTGCTTGTATGAGAAAGTGATGCTGTTTTTATGAAAATCCCCACCGAGACAGGCTTCTGGGTTGGGAGCTTAAATAAGAATCTACATTTTGTAGGTTAAACAGGAGGGGGAAATGTTGGAAGAATGGGTTAAGTCAGGAATCTTTTATTAAAATGTAGCTAGAGTAATGCTTTATGTGAACCTATAAAATGTTGATTCATAATGTACTAATGAATGTCTTTATTTGAGACGAGAGAACATCCAGTGACAGGCGGAGATGTCGCTGCTTTTGAGAAAACGAAACTCTTGGATATGTGATGATCTGAATTATTTCTTTTCCCGGCTCCAAGATGGATTTCTTATAGCACTGCTTAAATTTTGTTTCACTTTCTATTGGTCACGTGGGAAAACCACCCATTTAACTGCTTGATTGTTAATAGAAGATATAGACACTGATTAGGATGATTATATGATCATCCCTAGGTTACAACTCAGAACACACCTATGTTTTATGCATATTTTTCACTATAAAAAATGTTAAACCCTTACTTTCAGTAGGATTACACATAGGCAGACCTGTTGTACTGTGTTTCGGACTTCATTTATAGCCCCAAGACCGCAGTGATAGCCATCACCAGAACTGTAGTCCAGACAGAACACAACCCTGCCTGCATTCATGCCACCAGAGTAAAATTGGTAAAGAAGAGACCTGACCCAGAGGTCCCAGGAGCAAGAAAGGAGGTACTAACGGAGGCAGAAAGCCCTGACCTCGAAAAGGAAAGTCAAGACAAGGGGGGTATTAATGGAGGTGGACAACCTTGACCCTGAAAATTAACTGCTACCTGAATTTTGGACAATGGTCCTTAATCTCCCTGATCCTACCCCCATCTCTGGTGATCTTATTGACTTTTCTCATGTGTATTAGTACAGAGGTGGTCATTACCCAAAAGGGTAAAACCTCCAGTCTCACAACATTTTGGTATAACACATCAAAACACACATGTAGCCACCTTTACTTTTGACTGCCATATAGTTCAATGTTTTATAGTATTTTGTCAGTGTAAGTGTTTATATTCATAGGGGTACATATATATAGATGTTGAAAGAGGGGTCCAAGGTGAACTCAAAGCCAGAGATCAAGTGACAGCTGGATTTGAATCACTTATCCCCATAATAACTGTTAATTAGAATGTAGAATGGATAAATTACATTCATTATAATCAACAATGTTTTGTTAACTAACTCAGGTATAGACAACCCATGGGATCAGTATTTTGGGTGGTCCCCCGGGTGGAAACAAGCCCTAGTTCAACCTTTTATAATCATTGCTGCTATATTAGTGTAATAGGTATGATAGTGTACTGTATTATTTTATGTTTCAGAAAGATGTACAAGGGAGTAGATAGTCCCTCTATGCTCGGGTATCTAGAGTCAGAACAGACAGAACCTTTCTATCCCAGCCCTTACTTTTAGTACCTAAGAAGACACCGTAGCCATAAGCAGAATGGTATTGCCCAAAATATCTTTAGACGGGTGGGTATAGTTCTTCTTTTGCAACAAGGATATCAAGGACAAGATAGTCGCTATGCCCACTGACTTTACCGGGGAGCTATATGCCCCCGATGACGTCTGTGACAATGTAAAGCCCGACAGGGTTTTAGGGGAAATCATGTTTATGATGTAAGAGGGGGTTATGGGATGCAGAGAAAACACTGAAACGCCATTTTGTCCTGGACTCCATTTTAAGATGCTTTTTTTTCACTCTGTTTTTCAATGTTCCCCCTTCCATTTCAGAATCCACAGTTTGCACATACAGGCAAGATCTAATCTCTAGCTCCAAGTACTGAATCTTATGTACCAGGCACTACCAGTTATTAAAACACATTTACTTTCGTTTCTCTTTAAACTCAACCCCATAGCTCTAGGCGTATTTAAATGGAAATTTCTTCCTTGCCCTGAGGAGGAGTTTTTGCTAATTATTATAATTGCCAACCTATAGTCTCATATTATTTGGAATATCATTAACGTTGTATAATTGCTAACCTATAGTGTCACATGTTACAGAATATCATTAACTTTGTAACGCCCTTCACTGTAATGTATAAATATTTGGCTCAAAGAAATACAAGACGGAATAATTTTGGCGTTCAACCTGTCTGTGTGTGTGTTACTCTCCACGCTAAGATTATTCTCACTAGGATCCTTTAACCACTTCCCGACCGCCGTATGCAAAATGATGGCCGGGAAGTGGCTCAGTTATCCTGACTGGACGTCATATGACGTCCTCAGGATAACAAGCCGCCGTGTGCCCGGGGGGGCCCGCATCGCGGCGATCGGTGGTGTAGGAGGTCAGTCTGACCCCCCGCAATACTGATCTCGGTAAAGCGCTTCGATCCGAAGCACTTTACCATGTGACCAGCCGTGACCAATCACGGCTGGTCACAGTGTAATACAGGAAAGCCGTTTATCGGCTTTCCTGTACTCAGGTCTGCAGACCTGATGAGGGGAGAGCCGATCGGCTGCATCCCTGACAGGGAGGGTTTGTGCTGATGATTTATCAGCACAGCCCTCCCTCGGATCGCCACCCTAGACCACCAGGGAGCCTGCCCAGGGACCACCAGGGATGTGCCCACCCAGGACCACCAGGGAGCCGACCAGGGACCACCAGGGAGCCGATCTGGACCACCAGGGAGACCCCCCTAGACCACCAGGTAAGTGACATACTGCCCGATGGGGATGGCACTCAGTGCCACCTTCAGATGCCACCCTAGACCACCAGGGAATGAGCCCCTATCAATGTATATGCCCACCAGTGCCCACCAGTGCCCCTATCAGTGCCCACCAGTGCCCCTATCAATGCATACCAGTGCCACATATCAGTGCCCACCATTGCCACCTACCAGTGCCCACCTATCAGTGCCCATCAGTGCCACCTATCAGTGCCCAGTGCCGCCTATGAGTGCCAATCAGTGCTGTCTATTAGTGCCCATCAGTGCCGCTTAGCAGTTTCCGTCAGTGCTGCATATCAGTGCCCATCAGTGCTGTATATCAGTGCCACCTCTCAGTACCCGTCAGTGCTGCTTATCAGTGCCGCCTAACAGTGCTCATCCTCGCTGCATATAAGTGCCACATCAGTGCCCGTCAGTGTAGCCTCATCAGTGCCCACCAGTGATGGAGAAAATTTACTTATTTACAAAGTTTTGTGACAAAAATAGAGAATTTTTTTTTTTTCAAAATTTTCGGACTTTTTTTATTTGTAGCGCAAAAAATAAAAACCGCAGGGGTGATCAAATACCACCAAAAGAAAGCTCTATTTGTGGGAACAAAATAATAAAAAATCTGTTTGGGTGCAGCGTCACACGACCGCGCAATTGTCATTCAAAGCGCAACAGCACTGAAAACTGAAAATTGGTCTGGTAGTAAAGTGTTCTAAGTGCATAGTATTGAAGTGGTTAAAGGATATATCGGGTCGGCCCAAGCCAGTCAGGACAGCAGGCCTCGCTGTACACCCCAACAGTTACTGAACAGACTTAAACATTACAGTCCAATATGAACAGAGTCCAGTCCCTAACCCTAACTATAGCTCTGTGGCTGCCCAGGCACACCTCTGCAAGGTAGTAGTCCATACGGGTGCTTCCCATGCTTGGATGTCCTCTGGAACCCCGGTGCCTCCAGGGACCACCAGGCGCAGTAGTCCCTCTTCACATTGTGGGCCAAACCACCAAGCCAAGAGCCCTGGACCTCAGCCTTCCCCCTTTTTATACCACAGGGGGACTGGGACCAAAAAGCCGAAGAACTGACTAAACATAACTTAACCCTTTACCCCCAGCCTGGGCCAGCCTCTAACACACTAAGGAAAACACATTACAACCTGCCTACATAAACCCAGCTGTACTTATCTGTGAAGGATCTGTAGCCTCCAAAAACTTCTATGCTCCATACACATGTACTGTATGATCTGTCAGTACTTTCCATATATACAGATTTACCCTATACACATTTGTGACTGGTTTGTACACTTCATAAACACAGCTGTGCTCTCATGTGTGCCAAATCTGTACCTTTATGTAAACACCATTTTTAAATAATTGGTCTGCATTTTCTGTGAATGCAGCTGTACTCCATACACGAGGTAAAAGCACCAGACACTTCATAACACACAAATATGAACACAAAGCTATTTAGTGCTGTCCAGTTATCTGTCCGTCTGTCACCTGTGGTCACAAGTCAATTTTGGAAATTTTTTTTGCAATGGTTAGTATAAGACCTCCATATTTCCTGCGTTCCCTCCCTGCCTCCACCTGACCCAATATAATTCTGCAAGTCATCAATCCCATTTTCCTGCTCATTTACTTCTCATCAACGGAGCACTCGGCTGTGTTTGGCTAAGTTGTCCATCACAGTCTCACAATAACCTTTCTGCCATACAGATTACATACCCAATTCCTTCCCGAATTTGCATGTAAAAAATGAAAAGAGAATGAAACAGCCGCCGGCCACAGAGAAGTAATTATATAATTTGTATTGCAAAGTGGGGCTACTGCGCAAAATACTTCAAGATTAATGCCAGAACCACTACTTCAATGTAGACAAATGACAGCCAAATTTTAGACAAAGCTGTAGAGAAGTATACCACCTTTCATCTATCTTAAAAAAAAAAAAAAAGCATTATCAACCGGATTAAATACACTTCAATATTGCCAATGCCAGTTAGGAACTATTATAAGTTGGACAAAGGGTGGCAATGTATGGGCATATAACACATAAGGAATGAGTCCAGGGACATTGTCAGTGTAAGGGATATTATAATGGGTATGGGTGGTGAGTCCAGGGACATTATCAGGGTAAAGGGATAATATAAAGGAGATAGGATATCAGTCCCAGAACATGACTAGGGTACACCAGATATAGCCTATCTACTCCTTTCTTCACAACCTAAATAAATGACACCACACGGAGTTGGATAAAATGGCCGCCAGGCCCCTTTATTTACAAAACAATAACTTTATATATAACAGTATAACAAACGTAAACCACAACTGGGAAACTTAGTCGTCTGCCGGCCCGGTCTGCTGGCACCGCCGCCCGCCCCCACCTTTTGTATTGTCCCGCCCCCCTAACTCCAGCTCATGTCTTTAACCCTACCTAGCCCAGGCCCTGGCCCCCCTGTCATGGGACCCTCCGCTAATGTTTTTTTTTTTACTACGGGCCTCTCTTGACTAGGGTACACCAGATATAGCCTGTCTACCCTTTCTTCACAACCTAAATAAATGACACCACATGGAGTTGGATAAAATGGCCGCTAGGCTAGGCCCCTTTATTTACAAAACAGTAACTTTATATATAACAGTATAACAAACGTAAACCACAAGCCTAGTAAGCTGGTTGCACGTCTTGGGACTAGTCTCATCCTTTTAGTATACGAACTCCCCTGGCAGCACCACGCCAGCCTAGGGACAACCATAATCTTGCAGCTATTCCACTTTCGTTTTCCAGTTAAACCACAGTTAACTGAAATCCCCACCGAGGATTCCATACCTGAGATGGGTCCTTACACAGAATCACTAAGCATCTGAAAAGCCTCCGAAGACCCCAACCGCCACCGCTTACAGATGTGAAACCTTACATCTGTGAGCTCCTCCAAAAACGCAATGCTCGTTGGATCCCGTCCTGGAGCCCAAGTCACCACAAATCAATGCCGACGGCGTTGAGATGAACACCATCCCCCCGCAAGTAGCGCCATGTATCCAACTCCAACTCGCTGTGCCGTATAACCAGACCTCCGTTACGAAATATGAAGCGACCCACCTCTTTGTTAACTTTCACACGTGCCTTGTTCAATTTCTCCACTGACCGAGCAAAACGCCACGAGGTGCGGCCGACGATCTCCGACCATACAATCACCGTTCCCAGAAAATGCACTTGCAAACGCAAAAAAATGTAATTTTATGTCCCGTATAAGGTGTCGCATAGAGCGTACACCCAAGTCATTACCACCCACGTGCAAAACCGGTACATCAGGGGGTCTGTCCAGTTGGGTAAAACGATGAACCTCCGGCATGACCCGGCACCACAATAAGCCCGGAATCCCTATCCACCTTACCATGGCAGAATCGCGAGGCACGCCCAATTGCCGTCCGCTGGGCCGAACGTCAGCTCGCTTGGCCCCCCAGAACACGTAAGAGTGCCCTAGCACCCACACCAAAGCCGGAGCACCATCTGAAAAGGAATAACAAGAACCACATAACACAACCTACCCGAACAGATTAACGAGGCTAAGCACATATACATAAACTTACAAAGCAGAAACCCCAGAAACCAAATGTGGACGTATATACAAACGGAACCGATTTGATTCCCACCTCCCTATACGTTTAAGCACCCAGTCTTCCAAACCCCACCGGGCGGCCTCCGTGGCTGCCCCAATGCGGAAGGAATGGGACGAGTACCCGGAAGAGAAACCTGCTGCTACCAAACACCTTTTAAATACGGCATTGAATTGGAAAGTGGACAACGCCGACCCATCCTGGTGAATCAAGAATGAGCCAGCCCACTCTGGGTGAAGCCGCAGAAAGTCGGACACCGCCGAAACGGGACAAATGGGGGAACCTACAATACGATAGTCTGACACACTGACCCCTACCCACCTGATCAGTTTTTGAGCGCCAAATGTATGCCGAATGCCACGACCGATGATCCATCGAAGCTCACGTCCTCCGACAGCAAGCACCCATGTGCCCCCTTGGCCCAGCTGACCAATTCCCCTATCCTAAACGCCTCAAAGAATGCCAGTATGAATGCCGTGCGGAACAACAGGGCCTCATACTGAGAGGAACAAACCCCACTCACCTGTGCCAGCAGCCGTTGGAGCACCTCGACAGTAATCGGCTGACGGCCATCCGGCTTGCGATAACCTTTTAACGCCTGCTGCACTAGGAAACCTTTTGTAGCATCAGGGACCCCCAATAATTTAAACCAAAACGCTAGCCCAGATAGTTTTCTGTTCAATGCCGACACTGATACTCCCTGTTCCGAATTGCGACCAATGAAATAAAGCAACAACACCTTCATATCCTCACCTCTCAGATCGACTCCCGTCTCCTGCAGGAGCAGACTCCATTCCCGCCATACCTTGGCATAGGACGACCATGTACGTTCACTTACCGACCTCCTGATCAAGCCCGCGGCGACTCCAAGGCAATCTGCCACAGCTCCCCTGGACAAGGCACCCCGTGTCGCTCCGCGCCCGACACCAACTCCCGGAACCTGTCCAGCTGAAACCGAGACAAGGCATCTGCCAATGTATTAGTTGTCCCAGGCAAATGCACCGCATACAAGAAAACATTCATTTGCAGGCAACGCAGAACCAGATGACGCAGCAGGCGAACTACGGGAGGAGAACCCACCGACAAGCTATTAACGACCTGCACCACCCCCATATTATTGCAGTGGAGGCAAACTTTCTTGTCGCGAAAGCAGTCGCCCCATACTTCCACCGCAACAATCACCGGGAACAATTCCAAAAGAACGAGGTTCTTGCAGAATCCCGCCCGCCGCCATTCCTCTGGCCAGCGTTCAGCGCTCCACCTACCTCCCAAAAATGCACCGTACCAGGTGGAACCCGCGGCGTCCGTGAACAACTCCAAGTCAAAGCTACTGATCGGGCCCTGCTGCCAAAAAAGACCTGCCGTTGTACGTCTGAAGAAACTCGTCCCACACCCGCAATCCTCCCGGTGTTCACTGCTCAACGTCACAAAGTGGCGCGGGGACGCCACCCCAGACGTGGCAGACGATAACCGTCGACAAAAAATGCGCCCCATGGGAAGAATCCGACAAGCGAAGTTCAACTTTCCCAACAACGACTGAAGGGCCCGCAGCTGAATCGTGCGCCTGCGATACTTTCCTCCCTCAGGGAGAGCAGCTTGTCGTCCGGTAGCCGGCATTTCATTGCCTGCGAATCAATCACAATGCCCAAGAAAACAATTTGGGAAGACGGCCCCTCCGTCTTGTCTGCCGCCAATGGGATCCCGAAGCGGTCCGCAATATGTTGAACCGTAGCCAACAGAATACCACACAAATTGGACTCTGGAGGCCCTATACACAGGAAGTCGTCCAGATAGTGGATGACCGAGTTAACACCCGCCACCTCCCTAACCACCCACTCCACGAAGGAACTAAATTTCTTGAACAACGCGCAGGAAATGGAGCAACCCATGGGAAGGCAGCGGTCTACATAAAACTTGTCCAGCCACCGAAAGCCCAGGAGATGAAAACTGTCTGGGTGCATGGGAAGAAGACGAACCACGGCCATAGCGACGCACCCAAAAGATCGCAGCATCAAACAAGGTGTAAGACACCACGCACGCTTCAGGGTCAATGGCATCGTTCACCGAGCCCCCCTTAGGGAACGACAGGTGGTGAATAAGGCGGAACTTTGCAGATGCCTTCTTTGGCACCACCCCCAAAGGGGACACCACCAGATCACCCAAAGGGGGGTCGGTGAAGGGGCCGGCCATGCGACCCAAAGCCACCTCCTTCGCAACCTTCTCAGACACCACCTCCGGGTGCAACCGTGCAGAGCGCAAGTTGTCCGCAAACGGGGGAATAACCGGCAGGGAACACGGTATGGTAAACCCAACCGCAAAGCCCGACTCCAACAGCCGAGCGACAGCCTTGTCTGGGTACCTACTTAGAAACGGACGCATCCTTTGAACCCTCACTGGCATCGTCCCTCTTGCCCGAAGACTCGGTGGCACGCCCCCGGACCTGTTTGAAACATCTGGACAGAATGTGGGAACCCCCGCACCCTGAGCACTCGTGCCAGAAGCGACACGTCGCTATGAACCTGCACCCTCCCTCATTGAACTGCCAACACACCCCTTTGCGTTTTGCGACTGGCTGTCCCGGGGCACCCTGACCGCCGCCCCCCCCCCCTGAAAAAACTGTGAGGAGGAGGGCCGAGCTGGCGTCATCAGCTTCATCCAGAGGCTGATATCCTTGTGGTCCCATCGTATTGATAGGCACAGAGCCTTCCGCTGCCAGAACTGCTCGTTGTAGCGCAGCCATGCCGCGCCCCCATACACCCAATGGGCCTCACTGATGGCGTCCAAGTAGCTGAACAGTGCCGAACAGCACTCAGGCTGCTTCTCGCCTATAACGCTCGCCAATATGGCGAATGCTTGCGCCAATTGGCGAATGTCCGAGGAATCAATCTGAAACGACGCCGGTCCTCGTCATCCCGCCTAGACTCGTCCTGCCTATACCTATCCAGGTAAAATGGCTCGAGAGGAAGCAAAGAAAATATCTCTACATACTCACCCCGCCAGATACGTTCGCGAACGTCCAGCTTCAAGTGAGCCCCCAATGGACCCTCGCCGCGACCGATAGGCGCACCGACTCTGTATGCCTCCGCATCCCCATCAGTGGAGACTGAGGCGGGAGGGAAGGCGGACGGGTCCACCGGACCCGCCGCGGGGGAAGGAACCCAGGCATCCACCGAATCTCTGAACCAAAGACCTCAACCCCGCTATCAAACCCTGCAACCCGGCATCTCTCCCAGTCGCAGCGGGCCTAATTCCCGCTGCGGGCGGGGCCAGCCCAGGCGCAAGGTGGGGGGGGCCAGAGCCCCCCCCCAACAACGCACACAAGTTATCAAGCAATACATTCACAGAATCAGTAGAGGAATTACCAGGCTACCTGGGCGGGCCACCCCCAGCCGCTGTCCCGGACTCCATGGCTGGGGACAATCCGGGCGCCTCCCCCTCTTCGGAACTGGAATGGCCACTCACGGACCGCGCGTCATCCCTCTGCTGGGAGCTGGGACTCACGGAAGGGCCAGGCCGCTGACTGACCACACTCTGCACCGACGGCCCCGGCCCGCATCGCGACCTCCTCCTCTTCCTGCTTGACCGCTGACCTTGCCTCGCTGACCGCTCCACCGAACCAGCCGCATGGAGTGTGCGCTGGGAAGGGGCACCCGCCACCTCGTCCTGGCAAGCACCCTTGGACCTCCTCCCACACCGGGCTGTCCCACTGACTAGAGCATCGCCAGCAGGGACAGCCGCTCCCTGACTGCATCCAGGACGGCCAGGCGGAGCGGGGGAAGGAGATGACTTGCGGCCCCGCCTGGCTGAGCTCCGTCTCAGAAGGGGATTCCTCCCAGGGGAACCGCCGGCTGCAGGAGAAGCCGGCCGTGCAGTTCCACCTGGAGGGTCCGAGCCCGGGCTCCCGAGACCGCCGAGCACGTGGAGGAGCCTGCTCCCCCTCCTCCTCCGGATCATCCCCACATAAGCCGGTGAGCTGTGCATGCAGCCAGCCCGGGCCTCTGAGTGATGCGGCCGCCCGGAGCTAGCTGAACAGCTCATCCATGTCAGCCATGCGGCTAGGTTGGGGCCTGATGACTGAAGCAGAGCGACGTGAAGAAACTTAGTCGTCTGCCGGCCCGGTCTGCTGGCGCCGCCGCCCGCCCCCACCTTTTGTATTGTCCTGCCCCCCTAACTCCAGCTCGTGTCTTTAACCCTACCTTGCCCAGGCCCTGGCCCCCCTATCATGCGGCCCTCCGCTAATGTTTTTTTTTTGCTACGGGCCTCTCTTTATCTGGGTTAAGGGCGTATACAAAAGGGGTCTATAGGTGAGACCAAGGACATTATCAGGGGTGAGGGATAATATAAAGGGGATGGGAGGCATTTGCAGACACAGTTAAGCTGTGGAAGTCCCTTATCTGGAGTAGTTTAATGTTAGTGTTTTACTAATGAATTTAGTGGCATGGTGTGCGTAACATACACAGGGCCAGTCACAGGCGCCTGGGTGCAGAAATATTTCTGGCGCCCCCACATGGGCGTGGTTATCTTACTAACTCCTCCCCTTTACAAATGTTTCTATGGCAATGACTCAAACACAGAGATGCTCCCCTAGGGAGTCTTCATTGCCCTGGGATCCTCCCATGATTTCTTAAAAATAAACAAAATACAGGAAAAGAATAATCTAATGAAGCCTGGAGGGGGTGTCTCTGATGGGCACAGTACAAGAGATGGCCAGAGACTGCAGACATGATACAAGAGTTACATGTAAGTGTAATATAGTTTGCCTTAGCAAAATGTAATGTGAGCTGTAGAAGTTGTAGAATCATATATGTAGTTTAATTCTGTGTTATTAAAAATATAAATAAACAAATATATGCAGCGCCTAAAGCATGAAAAAAATTGTCTTTTGAAATAAAGGTGATCTGCTCAAGAAGACATGTAAATATCCTTCAGCCGTGGTTATGATAATAGATGTATGCTTACCAGAACCTGGTAGGTCAAGCGCAGGTGTTTAAATTATTGTGTCTTAATTTGATGTATATACTAAGATGTTGAAGATGTCGAGTGTAATGTAAAACGATTCCGTTTGATATAATGTGAATGTACATTGAGAACATAGTACAGACGTCAGAGACCGGTAGAGAACATGACACGGGTAGTCTCTGTGGGGGAGGTCCGAAGTAATCTAATAAGAAAAGGACATAAAACAAATAAAAATTCTTTAGTACCCTCCTAGGGTCCCGTTACTTCTGAGGGATCCCCTCGTAGAGACACAAACTCAGTAACGGTATCTTTGTAAACATTTCCCCTCCTCAATCATTCTATTGGTGCGGGTACACCCCCGCGGTCTTTATAAAGACGT
>BLSH010327072.1:430984-445741 GCA_018402905.1 Glandirana rugosa | reverse complement strand
CCCTTCTTTTATTTCCTCTGTATCTAATTTCCCCCCCCCCCCCCCTCCCCTACCTTTCTTGATTTCCAATGTTAGAGACTTTTGCTTTTGGAGTTCGGAAGCAATGTTCTGTAGGCTGATGATATCTGCTATGAGCAAGCGCCAGGAGACTGGCTAAGAAATATGGATGTATGTTAAACAACGATATATTATCGCCTACTGCTTCATTTTCTGTTCTGTCTTATGAAAAGATAAATAAAGATTACATTAAAAAAAAATATATATATAATATTCAATGTCAACCATGCACACATATGTTCTTTCATTAGCATTTGAAAAGAACAGAGTTAGCTTCAAGGATTCGAGATGACACCTAGGTGGCAATAAAAAGTTCCCCATCAGGGTAAACAGAGAAATTTGTCACCATCTTGGAGCTTCAAGCAGAAGTTCTAGCGTTGTTGGCTACAGGTGTAGGCAGGGGGCATGAGAGGCCCCAGAAAGTCTACAAGCTTTGATTAGTATCAACAGATCAAAAGAATATATTTTATCTCTCATAAAAGCTGCAATATTAGTGGCAGAGAGATGAAAATAATTCCTTTTGATCGTACACAGGTTGGGCTACAAATACATATCAATCGGTATTTCTTAGCAAATCACGCAAAACCATTAGATGGCGCTGGATTGCGGCAGGTAGGTGGTGACTGGTAATGTTGTGATCAGAGCAATCCACTGGTTTTGGAAATCCTATCCATGACCCAGCAATCAGCGCTGTTCTGGCCCAATTTGATGCTAGTCAGTTCAGAACACGAAACATCCTGTGGGCTGGGACGGGAACACACCCCCTGGGCTGATTGGCCAGAGGCTAACGCCCAGCCCACATCCATATTTCAATAAATTGGGGAGCCTGAGATATGGGCAGTGAGCTCTCATGAAGTCAGTTCTAAACTGGGGAGTCTCCATAAATTCTCTGACATACTTCAGTCCAGGGATAAGCTGTGGTAAAGTTTATTTCTGTTTTTATTCCTTTTTTATTTTCATAGTGAATTACCAATTGTATGTATTGTCTGTTTATCTTTTTGTATGTTTTGCATCTACCTTTTTCGTTGTATATATTTCTTATGCACTGCCCACTTTCGGGCTATTAAATGTTAAAATTAATAAGTGGCTTCTGGGTACTAAGGTAGGACTTATATCTAAAGAGATTGTTGTATTTTAGAGCCTAAATACTCGCTTTAAGCTATGTGCCAATCGGTATGCAATTGCTCTGTGTGTGGGCAGATTGTGAGCGAATGAATCCGCCAGATGGAGATGTGTGTGTGGTGGCCCAGCAGACCAGTCTGCAGACAAACTGTTGGGTGGTAGCAGGCTATCGTTTATTGTGTGTCAGGTGTGTGGGCAGTGGGAAGGGTGATTTGCACCGGGGTTTTAGCTTGCAGGATAGCTAGAGAAACCCTAGAAGTGTGTACTAATTGCTAGTCTGCTCTCCAGCCCTTAGAGTGCACCAGATTGTATGTAAGATTTGTATCTGCCTGTGTGTGCTCAGCCAGCTGGATTGGAGTGGTGGCCAAAGGTACTGCAGGCTGTGAAACTACAGCGCAGTCTTATTGCTTAGTGTAAGTTCCCCCTTATTCCCTCATATAGCCCCAGTCATGGAACGCATGGGCGTGTGTAGTCCGTGATAGTGTGTAATGGCTATGTATGTAGCGCTACCCCCGCAGGACTTGCTTAAATATGTTCAGTCCCATACTCTGCCTCTCATCCCCAAAGAACTGTCCCCGCCCCTCTGGCACACCTAGCAAACAGTGTACTTGCAATGCACAGTAACAACAGACATAAATGTAGTGAACAGGAAGTTTGTTTACTGGGAGACTTTCCACAACTAAACAAACAATAAAATGATATTCAAATGTCAAATGGCAGACTGTGATATTTAATGGTATAAACCAAAACCCAAATGCAGACTTCAAATGATACAGTCAAACAGCTTAAATGGCTTTAACGTGGCCTATGCACTCCGGCATAAAGGGGAACTGATCTGACTCAACAACAGTCAGTCTGTTTCCCTCAATACCTGAAATCACAGACCCAGGATATGAACATGTGAGGCAATAGGCCTCAAATGCAAATTATCACTGTAGTTCCCCTTTAAAGGTCGTCACTGGAATCACTAAACTACTGATACTAAGGAAGTAACAGCGAGGGCCCTCGCAATGGAGATATCCCAGATCTTCGGCTAGCCTGGCGTTGGTGCACTTGGTGTCCTGTTGAGCAGGATAAACAAAGGGTACTTGTATGTGTCCTGGTAAGGCAAAGTGGAATATAGGATGCTAGCAGTATCCTGGTAGGCAAAGTGAAATGTAGTGACTGTTCAGCAGGGAGTAAGTGTTCCTACCAATGTGGGAACTGGTAAGGCAAATGTTTCCTGGCTACTGTGTTTTCAAGGATAGGCAAACCACCCACTGACCCGTCCTGCGACCACAGGATCAAGCAATGGTGTGGCCCACGTCCTCAAGAACGCCTGGGGATGTACTCTGGGATCCCTCTCAGATGTCCGTCACCATCCGACCCCTGGAACTATGGTAGGATCAGCATGCCAAGCTCTGGAGCTGTGGCAGGATCAACACACAGACCTCTGTAACTGTCGCTGGATGGATCCCCACTGTGGTTAACAGAAGCCTCTCAGGTCACATCTGTCTCCTTCTCTCCCTCATGGAGAACTCCCCAGCCTTCCAAAATGGAGTCCTTAGCCAGCCCTCTGCTTTTGCAGAGCCTTCTGGGATTTGTAGTTCTGTGTCTTTAAAAGTCAATGGGGCAGCTCTCTCAGGGGACTTCATATTCCAGAGTCCTTTGCTGCTCCAAGGAATCCCTGTGGTAGCTCTTCTTAAACCCTCCTCTATTGGCTGCTGTAACTGTCCCTCCTAGAAAGAAAGAGCTATACCTGCTACATATAAAATAGTAAAGCATGGCGTTGCAGACAGACTAAAATTCTGCAGCAGTTCCAAAATATTAACAATCATTATTTTATATTCAAAATGTTCCATTCAAATTAAACGGATACACAAGGACCTGTCCATTCATTTCATATAACCATCAGTGCATTATGGCAGTCTATGGTCCTTCTGAGCTTGAGGCTCTGTTCTTCGGACCTGGACACAGAGAAAAAGCCAGCAGCTCTTCCTTTAACTGTACCTGTTTGACCCATTTACCTATACACTGTCTGCTGATTTCTGCAGAAAAGTGATGTACAATGGACAATCATTTATCCAGCAGCTGATGAACAGATTTTAGTGAATATGTCTCCTCCTGAGAGTCTTCACCAAGATCCTTCCAGTTTCTATGATAACGTGGAGTTATTAAATAACCTTCTCTGAGACCCCACGGATTGGGCAATACATCATTACATTGTCATTATGAAACAGGTAACGGCATTGCCCATATGATCAGACAAAAGGTAGATTTAACTTTACTAAACAGTTGCTGAGTAAGATTATTAATGCAAACAGAGTCAAAATATCAAAAGGCTGTGCACATAGTGGAGAAGGGGTTCTTTACTGTTGGAGCGGTAAGGATGTGGAACTCCCTAACACAGTTGGGACTGTCAGCAGGGTGTAGATAAATTCAAAAAACTTTTAGATTTTTTTTATTGTACAGGAATATGGAAAATGGTGGCCGCATGCACACACATGTTTGTACTCAGGTACAAACAGGAGCTCATAAGAATAATTCCTCTGTGGCTCAAAAGGGACATAAGGTAGAAGTAAAGAGCAGTATCTATAAGTAGCCATGCATACCAGAGAATGGCCACTACTTGAGAAAGTAGTATAGAACATAAACACCTACATGCATTTAGCTCTTGCAACAGCATCTTTCACAATGAAATCTAGGGTAGGTCTGGCTACACAGGTGAACAGCTGGAGGGACCTCTGGGCTGGTAACACAGGTGGGCCGCTTTAGACACAAGACCACTCCAGTTGAATCACAATACTGTGGTAGAAATTTGAGCAGTGCTCCCCACAGGGGCTGAATTTTCTGCAGGAGCCGTGTGCTATTGGACTTCTGCCCAGCTGTCTGCACCTGGCTACAGATCATATGCCCAGCTACCTCTGCCTTATCAGGTGCAGTCTCTCTGAGCTGCGGAGGATGGGAAACCTATATTCCCTGGGTGTTGGAATACAGAATTGTGTTTTGACCAACAACTACTGTACATCAGTATTTAGTAGAGATATATTCTTCAGCCAGTACATGGCAGTGTTTATAAGTTTGTAGCTGCATCTATGGTATGCTCTATGTCTTTTTTCTGAATAAAGTTCCTGTTTCCTGTCTGCAGTTAAGCAGCAAAGCCCATATGGACTGTGCACTGTCTGTTCTGTAGGGCTATATACAGAATTTCTAACAGTGGGCATGTCCAGCAACCCAGTGACAGGATTGTGGGAAAAAGAGTTAAAGGAGCCTGATGCTGCATCTAAACCTGGGTATTCAAGGGGCACTTGACTACAATTATCTCAGTAAAACATCCATATTGTATCTCTCATATGGGCGCTTGATGCCACAGGCTTCCAGCTGTTGAACTGGCACTGCCAATGTTACACATTATGGAAAGGTGAGTGTAATTCTGGACAAAAGTAAACATGCCCACCTTGACTGGCCCACTAACTTTGAGTCAGGGCATGGTTGTCCTATGCAAGTTAGTAAGTGGCGGGCAGTGGGGGTGCAATTAGCATTGGTCAGGATGGCTGGGCAAAGTTGGATAGTTAAATATGAATAATTTACATAATTATCCCTAGATTGCTAACAAAAGTAACTGTCTCTAGTGGGTAACCGTGAGAATGTGAAGAAACATGCAAAATGATGTTTGGGGTTTTCATTTGCTTCTGGTCTGTATAAAAAGAGTGATACTATATATATCAGGAGTATTGATTATTGAGTCATTGATTATTGTAATGAATATGCTTTTATGAATAATATATTTAAGTGAATGATAAGTGCAGCGCTATGAATGAATAAAGTGATACATGTGCAACTAACTTCAAACCAACAAAATTGATCAATGAAGTTATACAGATAAATAAATCATTTAAGGTGAGTCTTAGATAAAAAGAAAAAATATAAGTATTGGTATATATAGGTACTTTATCCACTTATCTAGATCCTAAGTGAGATAGACAGCTAGTTGATCCACAACGTACATCTGTCTGTGCAATGTTAATCGAGTCTAGCCAAAAATATAATAAATATGGAAAAAAACAAAAATAATAAGTGTCCAAAAGAGAGCACACAGAGCTGAGCAGTCCACAGTACAAGTAAGTACTTCTTGACAGTCTCCTCTGGGTTGACAATGCCCACAGTGTAAATTAAAACAATCGTGAAGATATAAAGTGACAAGTGCTTACGTCACGTACCTGGTGGTGGAGTCTGACTTATGCAATGGGCAACCTCTCTTACGACCCTGATTTGGGAACCCCTGATAGAGTAGACAGGGGCTCAGGAGTGCAGGGAGGCACGAGGGTCGGACTGGGTCACCAGTGGTGGTGTGCTGGTCCGTGTGGAGCTTGTGTAAGCAGAACGTAGTGATGCAGGCCGGGTCGGTAACAGGCTGGCAGAGCAGTACAGAAGGATCAGGCTGGAGAATAGTCGGGTACAAGCAGAGTTCATTAACAGGTGGGCAGTGAGGTACAAGGGAGCAGGCAGAAGAGTGGTCGTAGAAGCCGAGGTCAGTGCAGGCGGAGATCAACAGCAGGTTCAAGACAAGCCGGGTCACAGGAACAGACAGTCAGGATAACAGGTCGCTTCAGGAACACACAAGCGCTGTAGAACGGACAGCACTTGCTTCCTGGTGTTGTCTGCTTAAATGGCCGCTATTGGAGCCATTGCTGGCGCATACGCGTGTGCACATGAACGCGCACAGACAGGCGCGCGCACGGACACGTGCTAATGCTACCTGCGCCCGTGCAAAAGCCATCCAATCGCCCGAGAAGGTTCCTTACAGCTTGACAGGAGTTATGGTGACCACTGTGAGTCCACGAATGTGCACACTTATATGCTTACCAGACACTGGCAAGACACCAGCAAAATGTATTAAACAAGGGATGTCCTCACTATTGCGGAACCAAAACTTCACTGTTGGATTCAGTATCCAGGGCAGGTGCACCAACCGCATTCAAATCATCATCAAATATCTTTTTCTATGATGATTTGAATGCGGTTGGTGCACCTGCCCTGGATATTGATGCCGAATACCCCTTGGATGAACACTATGATGTGAGTGTGTCTATCCTGAATCCAACAGTGAAGTTTTGGTTCCGCAATAGTGAGGACATCCCTTGGGTTAATACATTTTGCTGGTGTCTTGCCAGTGTCTGGTAAGCATACAAGTGTGCACATGGACTCACAGTGGTCACCATAACTCATGTCAAGTACTTGTCACTTTATATCTTCACAATTGTTTTAATTTACACTGTGGGCATTGTCAACCCAGAGGAGACTGTCAAGAAGTACTTACTTGTACCGTGGACTGCTCATCTCTGTGTGCTCTCTTTTGGACACTTATTATTTTTGTTTTTTTGCATATTTATTATATTTTTGCCTAGACTCGATTAACATTGCACAGACTATGTACTTAGTGGATCAACTAGCTGTCTATCTCACTTAGGATCCAGATATGTGGATATAGTACCTTAAGCCAATACTTATTTTTTCTTTTTATCTAAGACTCACCTTAAATGATTTATTTATCTGTATAACTTCATTGAGCAGTTTTGTTGGTTTGAAGTTAGTTGCACATGTATCACTTTATTCATTCATAGCGCTGCACTTATCATTCACTGTCGATTCCAATTGGTCTATTGTCGTGCTGGCAGCTACTTTTTAAGTTTTATTAGTTAGCACGGTATTTGTGAATTATGAATAATATATTTCTATGTTATTTTTCCTTATTAAACCACTAATGTATGTGTGAACAGTACTTTAGTATGTATCACATTTCATAATATTAATATGTATGCTTTTTTTTTTAGTTTAAGTGACAATGCATGTATCCATTGCATATTTGGCCCTTTTATGCAGTATGATCAGGCCACTTTTTCAGGTAGACCAGATTGGAACCACCATGTAAGTTTATGAACAGGCAGATGTAAATGGATGTTCATCAAGTTACATCCAATTACCTTCGAGTCCGTAAGGTCTGGAAAAAAAGAGGAAAAGGTCTGCATTACAGATTGGAGGCAGTCTTATGTGAATAGATGCAAGTGTGGCCACCCACTGATCTAATGCATACCTCCCAACTGTCTTCCATTTGGAGGGACTGTCTGTCTTTTGGAACCAAATCCCCCTGTCTCTCTTTCCTCTTAGTTGTACCTCTTTTTGTTCTGATGTACAGATATCTATGAAAATGAACCATTTAAAAGAGAAGCATGGGATCTGTAAAAAAAAAAAAAGTATATACTTACCTAGGTGGATACAGCATTGGTGCGATGCTACATCTGTCCCCCACTGGCTCCAGACTGAAAACTGAGGGATCAAGCGCCGCTGATCGCTCAGCTCTCGGTCTTCAGTCTGCAAAGAACCGGTGACTGTCAGTTACTGGCTCTCTGCTCTGCCAGGCTGTGGAGGGGGTGGGAGTGGCTGGCTCAGGTTCTCAGCAGCTCGCTGAGTGGCTGAGCCAGCTGCTGGTCTTGGTGGATCCCAACCATATGTTTGGGATCTTTTCAGAGCCCGGACTAGCTCTGTGACGTCAGCCAACAGGGGCTTTAGCCCACTGTCAGCTGAAAATGGGTCACAGGAGTGCAGAACGAACTGCAATCTTGAGATCCATAGGAGAAGTACACCCAAAAAAAGCTTTGGCTATACTTCTCCTTTAATTACTAAAACCTTCATCCTATAGCTTAAAGGGTTAGTTCACATTTACCAGATAAATGAAATAGATAAATGAAAACAAGCCATGCAGCTTTGCAAAAAATTGAATAATACCCTTGCTATAGGTGTAGGACATTTACAGTACATACCTCATGAAGCCTGACCTGAAACCTACCAGGGTGTTGCTAGGATGTTGCTAAGTAAAGCCCATCTATTACTGTTCCCCTTCACCATCACAGGAGTGAGATCTTTCTCTGAATAAAACCTCCTCACATGCGCTTTCTTTTCCCTGATGTAGTATCTCTGAGTTCAGTTTGAGAGCTCACTCCTGTGATGGTGAAGGTGAACCGTAATAGCTGGGCCTTGCTTAGCAACATCCTAACAATGTCCTAGGAGTTTTCAGGACAGGCTTCATGGGGTAGCTAAATGGCCTACACCTATAGCAAGGGAATTATTCAACTTTAGTCAAAGTTGCACAGTTTGTTTTTCTCTACAAAGGCCCCCTATCTGCATAGGTAGTTTTTTTTGTAAAGATGAACTAACCCTTTAATTGTCTAGTTTCCTATTTTATAAAGGTAGTATAATAGAAAAATAGTGTTAGAAAGAATGAATTCTGGGTTTGGCCAATCATTTTTGGCATATAAATAATTCATGGTTTGCATAATGGCAAGGGTATGTCCATTGCCAAAATACATTATGCTAGAAGGCGCCCTCTTTCTCATCTCAGAAAGTTGGTAGGTATGGCAATATGGGTCTGGTAATCTCCTGCAGCAAAAAATTAGATGGACATGGATGTCACAAAAGTGACATCTGGTTTGTTCTGCTTATTCAGCAGGGGATCTGTTAGCAGATCCCCTAATGATCGGACTGGACAAGGGCCTGTGGAAGGGGCCTATAAGTTTCATTCCACACATAGTGTTGAGTCACCCCATCCCCCTTACTCTGTATAGTAAGGGTAGGGAGATTTGAGTTACAGCCGGACTGATCAGTTGACCTTACTCCTTGCTAAATGATCTTTGTCCTAGACTTTTCCAGGCTTCTGGCCAGCTTATGGCACACACACAAACTACATTATACTACAAACACTAACATATTTTTCGTTATTATTTATCATTTTTTGCCTTTTTTATTTCTTGCTCATCATAATATACACATTTTTATATGAACAGACGTAAATTTCACCATTGCATGCTTCAGTTCCTTATAGGTAGTTTTTTAAAAATGTTAAGTATGTAACGTGTTTACAATGACTTGCTATGTCAATGAAATACATGATAGTGATACTACACAAGTATGTTAAAGTGTTACTAAACCCAGGACCCTGCATTCACTATATCTGGTCTCCCACAGTACACAGAACATGGAAATGCAATTATTTTACTAAATCTAAACTGCTAAATACCTTTTCTCATCTGCAGCATATAGCAGACTTGTGACATCAATCAGTGTCCAGCAGAGCACTGGTTAAAGCTTGTAGGAGGAGTTTTCATTCTCTTCTGATTGTCCCATGAGGCTGCTTGACTCCTGACCCTCTGTCTGGAGAGTGCTGATTGGCCCTGTGCCAATCATATGCACTCTCCTAGAAACAACTTTAAAAACTCTCTAGCAATACACATCAAACTGAGCATGTGCAGAGTGCCCCCAAGGCTCTGTACAGGAGATGGATTGGGGAAAGTGGAAGAACGGGAGGATCAGAGAAGACAGGATCAAACAGCCATTTTACACAATGCGCAGGATTAACCCCTAGGTTCCACAGTAAGTATATGCATGCTTTACTGCAGGGCTCAAAATTTCAAGTCCTGAGCTACTAGCCAGGGTTACTCGCCACTCGCCCTACCCAACCCTTAATCTGCCCCGCCCATAATTCCACCCCTAAACATGCCCTCATAAATGATCTAGTGAAATGACACTTAAATGTTTTATGCAGAAGTTATAAAAATAAATATTAACAACAACTTTATCAGTGCCCATCCGAGCAGCCTCACCTGTGCTCATCAATGCAGCCTTACCTGTGCCCATCAATGCAGCCTACCTGTGTCCATCAATGCTGCTTCACCTGTGCCTAAAAATGCAGCCTACCAGTGTGTATCAATGCCCCTTCACCTGTGCTCAACAATGCAGCCTACCTGTGCCCAACAATGCAACCTACCTGTGTTCATCAATGCTGCTTCACCTGTGCCCAACAATGCAGCCTACCTGTATCCAACAATGGACCACATAGTGGAAAAACCTGGGGTCTCCAACCCCGTCACCCCAGATGATGACCTAGAGGTCGAAAAGCGTTGAGACGTGCTGCTTTGATGTTATTGTACAACTTGCTGTATTTATAAGTGCTTTTTTACTACTAAAAATGTGAGTTGTTTTCTTTTAATAATAAATCATATGGTACGTTTTTACACTATGTAGAGTGTTCTTTTCTTCCTTTTTGGGTTATACCGAAGTATTGGAAGCTTATTGAACATAAACATCTGACCGGATCTCTTAAGGCTGAAAGGCAAATCGGTGTGTTACACCCTCTGCCTGTATAGACCCAGCTGGTATATGCCAGTCTGTGATCATGTGAGCCAGTAAGAGTCCAATTTGTGCGGTGGTGGAATACACTATGGGTGAATGCTGAATAGTATCAGATATTATATCCCTAGCCTACCTTGACCCAAACGATGTATGTCCATCTGTGTCCACTGTATTCGGTAAGCCTCTGGGATAACAGGTGGTGTTTTCTTCCCCCTTTTTTTGCACTTGGTGATACTTCATGGGACACCAATGGACTTTATATGAAGTTTCCCTTAGGGGAACCTATGAACTTTTTATTGAACTTTTCATTGCACTTTAAATATATTATCGCTCATTGCACATTTGTACTGTCATTGCACTTTATACAGATTGTATTTGTTCACAATTTGCTTACAGTGGGAGCTCTTAGCGATGCGCGGATTACTATATGACAGCTTCATGCTGTAGGACCGAGCGCCGCTCTGCAGCCTCTGTGCTGCATTCCTGCTTTTATTGCTTCACAGGTAAGCCCTCCTTCCTGAACTATGGACCTCTGTTAATGAGACACTGCTCTTTTTACACCATACATCGTATTGCAATGCTAGTATGTTTTCCCCTCATTGTGTGGTTTGCCATGGCTTCTCCTCTATCTCTTTTTTTCCCTTATTTTGTAGCTGGCTTGTACTCTGGTCCTCACTGGCAGTTACCAAAACCAGAGTGACCTTTATGGATATCGTGGACCTGCCCTTAGTTGGCTTCAGTCCAGTATACAGGGTGTGCCATTTATATGGATACACCTTAATAAAATGGGAATGGTTGGTGATATTAACTTCCTGTTTGTGGCACATTAGTATATGTGAGGGGGGAAACTTTTCAAGATGGGTAGTGACCATGGCGGCCATTTTGAAGTTGGCCATTTTGAATCCAACTTTTGTTTTTTCAATAGGAAGAGGGTCATGTGACACATCAAACTTATTGGGAATTTCACAAGAAAAACAATGGTGTGCTTGGTTTTAACGTAACTTTATTCTTTCATTTGTTATTTACAAGTTTCTGACCACATAAAATGTGTTCAATGTGCTGCCCATTGTGTTGGATTGTCAATGCAACCCTCTTCTCCCACTCTTCAATCACTGATAGCAACACCACAGGAGAAATGCTAACACAGGCTTCCCGTATCCGTAGTTTCAGGTGCTGCACATCTTGTATCTTCACAGCATATGGTTTTTTATGGTCAGTAAAAACCAATACCGGGTGAGCTGCTCCTTCCAGGAGGTACCGCCATTCCTCCAAAGCAGACTTGATGGCCAGCAATTCCCTATCACTGACATCATAGTTCCAGCAAGATGGTGCACCACCACATTATGGGTGTCAGGTCCGAGCATTCCTAGATGAACAGTTTCCTGGAAAGTGGATTGGTCGTCGTGGGCCAGTTGAATGGCCCCCAAGGTCTCCCGATCTGACCCCCTTAGACTTTTATCTTTGGGGTCATCTGAAGGCAATTGTCTATGCTGTGAAGATACGAGATGTGCAGCACCTGAAACTACGGATACTGGAAGCCTGTGCTAGAATTTCTCCTGCGGTGTTGCTATCAGTGTGTGAAGAGTGGGAGAAGAGGGTTGCATTGACAATCCAACACAATGGGCAGCACATTGAACACATTTTATAAGTGGTCAGAAACTTGTAAATAACTCATGAAACAATAAAGTTACGTTAAAACCAAGCACACCATTGTTTTTCTTGTAAAATTCCCAATAAGTTTGATGTGTCACATGACCCTCTTCCTATTGAAAAAACAAAAGTTGGATTCAAAATGGCCGACTTAAAAATGGCCGCCATGGTCACCACCCATCTTGAAAAGTTTCCCCCCTCACATATACTAATGTGCCACAAACAGGAAGTTAATATCACCAACCATTCCCATTTTATTAAGGTGTATCCATATAAATGGCCCACCCTGTACATATATGTGAGTAAGCCCCTTTGTTACCCGTGGCACTGTGATCTCCATACTGCTATTTACTATTTATACTATTACTGCTTTCTGTTTTGTTATACAGTGGTCTCTTCTTTTGTCCAAGTGCAACTAGTCGAGGTTTCCCTCAAGTGCACCCCCAGTGGGCACATCTTGGAGCGACGGGGGCTCCTTAGGGGCCGTTTCTGGCTCTTGTTTTAAGACATATATCTGCCCTGATTGGGTTCAACCAGTTACCTGGATTTACTCTTTATCCGTGGTTTTTATCAATGTACCTCACACTCCTTTTTTGTCGTTTTCTCCTCCCTACATCTGGAAGGGCTATGGAGCTACGTTTTGCCTGCTGTCTGGGTCATATTCACCCAATAAGTGACATGCAATGTGTATATGTATGTAGTGTCTGTTCTATATACTATGTCTTTATTGTATTGTTTCTATTTTAGAGTTCAATTTGATTTTTGATCATCCCTGAAGAAGAGCTTGTATTGTTCGATTATCTCGAAACGCGTTGGTTGTTTCATAGTCTTTCTATACTCGGGAGATTTTTCCTACATCTGTTTAGCCCATGCATAGGTATTATGTACTGTAATTTATTGTATTTATGTGATTGTGAACATTTCACAGTGGTCCTTGTCATTTCAAGGCATTTTTTATTCCATTGTTAATAAAATACAGACTTTTTTTTACAAATTTGCTGTCCTAATTATCTTTTTCGGTATATATGCCTTAAAGTCCCTTCTCTGGAGGGTATTTTTTCCCTTTTTTCCATTAATAAAGTAAGGTTTTCAGATAGAACAAAACAAAGCATAAAAATAAGTCCTTGCCATCAGGCGCTAAACTAAATAATATAGTTTCCTCACTATACAGTGAGGGGCTGGCCCCCGACACCCACAAAACATAAGCAAAAAGGCAAACCTTGTCTTTCAAAGTCCAAACACACACAGAGCTCTCTCAGATTCCTCTCTCTGAGTTTCAGGCCAGAGCTCCAGTGAGATCTTTTCCTGGTCATTAAATGCAGTTGAAGAGGGGTTTGGGTGTACCAGAAACTCTGGGCCGAAACCAGCTCTCACTAGTTCTCTCCAAGTACACGCATGCGAGGCAACAATGGGCTGTCCATTATGGTGTCCCGCATAACGTCACATATCCCCCCCTCTGCTCAAGCCACTTGGGCGGAGCAACTGTCCCGACCATACAGTGGACCCGGGAAAGGTCATTGGCATTATTTTGGAGCCTTCCCACCCGGTGTTCCACTGTGAACTTGAATGGATGTAGGGCCAGGAGCCACCTAGTCACCCGGCTATTTTTCTCCCTGTTCACTTCAGGGGGCATGGTCCGTGACTAGCCTGAATGACCTTCCTAGCGGGTAGTACTTCAGGGTCTCTAAGGCCCGCTTGATAGCCAGGCACTCCTTCTCCACAATGGCATAATTCCTCTCATGCTTGTTAAGCTTCCTGCTTAAGTAGGTAACCGGGTGCTCCTCACCGTCTCTGATTTGGGGCAGAACAGCACCTAGTCCCACCTCAGATGCGCCTGTCTGTACAACAAACTCTTTTGTGAAGTCCGGGCTCATGAGCATCGGTTGTACACAAAGGGCCTGCTTCAACTTCTGGAATGCCTTCTCGGCTTCAGGATTCCATTTAACTATGCCTGACCCTCTACCCTTTGTCAAGTCAGTCAGAGGGACGGCAATGGTGGCAAAGTCAGGTATGAAACGCCTGTAATACCCTGTAATCCCCAGGAAGGCCCGAACCCAGGGGCGGGCGGATAGGGGTCGCAGGAGTCGCCATGGCGACCGGGCCCCATGCTGAAGGGGGCCCATAAGGGCCCCCTGCATGCCTAGATTAGGAGGGGATGAGGGATGGAGCGCTCCCTTCCTCAGCCGAACGGTGCTGCGGGGAGCCTCCTCACACTGTTTACACTGTGAAAGTGAAAGCAGTGTGTGCTGTGCTCTTTGTCTCCCCCTACAGTGCAGTACCCGGCATGAAGAGAGCAGGTACTGCCGTTTTTTTTAAGAGACTTTCTGCAATTCTGCATGTATGTGGGTACATGTGTGTGGGTACATGTGTGTGGGTGCATGTGTGTGGGTACATGTGTGTGGGTACATATGTGTGGGTGCATGTGTGTGGGTACATATGTGTGTGTGTGCATGTGTGTGGGTACATGTGTGTGGGTACATGTGTGTGGGTGCATGTGTGTGGGTACATGTGTGTGGCTACATGTGTGTGGGTGCATGTGTGTGGGTACATGTGTTTGGGTACATATGTGTGTGGGTGCATGTGTGTGGCTACATGTGTGTGGCTGCATGTCTGTGGGTGCATGTGTGTGGGTACATGTGTGTGGGTGCATGTGTGTGGGTGCATGTGTGTGGCTACATGTGTGTGGCTAGTGTGTGTACATCGGTGTGTGTACGTGGGTGTGTGTACGTGGGTGTGTGTACATGGGTGTGTGTACGTGGGTGT
>BLSH010327072.1:396516-417990 GCA_018402905.1 Glandirana rugosa | reverse complement strand
GTGCAGACACCCTCCCCCTCAGTGTGTAGATCCCCCCAGAGCAGACATCCCCCCTCAGTGTGCAGACCCCCCCTCTTGCATATGTCCAATACATGATAGTGCACAGACCTCAGAACAGCTCGGCCGCAGTGTGTCCTCGGACTCCCGAGTCCCTCCTCCTCCTGTGTAGATGTACACAGTGAGGAGGGGGAGGTGGCTTCGCTTCGCTGTGTTTTGAGAGACACAGCCAGAGCCGCCGAGGGATAGACAGACAGAGTGGTGGAGGGGGCGGGTGCGGATCGTGCAATGTAGCGGTGCTGCTGCCCATGGGTGTCACCCCTCTGGCGGGTGTCACCCAGGTGCGGCCCACCCCCCCCCGCACCCGGCTAGCAATGCCGCTGCTTCCACCCCCAAATACAATTTTTCTCTTTTTTCCTGCCCTTTTCCCTTTCTATGATTCCTTTCTCCCACGTGCACCTATTAAATCACTGAAAATCTGGTGAATATCAAAATATCTGGAGCCACTTGGTAATTTGCGTTCTCTGTTGTGTGCCTTGACTCCAAGGACAACCTCTTCCCTTCTGACACACCTGGTTGGGTGAAAGTTACTGCACGCACTTATAGGAACAAGTGTGAATAACTTTAACTTGACTGTGAATAGTATCAGTATGATATGTATGACCAAAGTAACAGGAAAAAAACACAAGACCATTTAGTGGTAAATTAACTCAGTGTATTGATATGGGTTAGAATAAATGGTTGTTTGAGCATACAGTGGGGAAAATAATTATTTGATCCCCTGCAGTTTTTGTAAGTTTGCCTGCTTACAAAGAAATGAAGGCTCTATCATTTTTATCAAAGTGTATTTTAAATGCAGAATCAGGCCTCGATGCCCACAACCCTGGCAAACAGATGACACCAGAAATCTCAAAAAATGTAGCCGTGCTCTTGAGCGTCTGTGGCACAAGACTAAGGGGTTGATTTACTAAACCTACCTTCAACTCTCTATTTTGTCCCCCACTGCCTCCACCCATAACTCACTCACTGCACAGGAAATTGATAATCACTTCATAAATAAGATTGATGCAATTCGTGATGAAATCTCCACTCTACAGGTATCTCTCCCAGCTGAGACCTCACATCAACAGGTACAACTGATACTCCCCTTATTCAAACCTGCTGAATGAAGTTGCTAAACTGCTTTCTAATGCCCACCTAACCACCTGTCCCCTGGACCCTATTCGCTCTCAAATACTAAAGTCACCCTCCGACTCTATCCTACACTCTCTAACTCACATCTTCAATCTCTCCCTCTCTTCTGGCATCTTCCCCAATGCTCTAAAACATGCATTGGTCACCTCCATACTTAAAAAGACAACCTTGAACCCTACCAATCATAACAATCTACGTCCTATCTCCTTGCTCCCCTTTTCCTCTAAACTGCTTGAATGCCTTATCTACAGCCAACTGAGCGAAAACCTCATTAAGAATAACCTTTTTGATCCCCTTCAATCTGGATTTCGCCCTCAACACTCCACAGAAACTGCTCTTATTAAACTCACAAATACCCTACTAACCGCAAAAAAACAATAGCCATTATTCTGTATTCCTACTTCTGGACCTTTCGGCTGCCTTTGATACAGTTGACCACCCCCTCCTGCTCAAAAAACTTTACTCGGTCTCTGTGACTGTGCTCTTCGGTGGCTCTCATCCTACCTATCCCAATGCACCTTCAGTGTCACTTACAGTTCTACTTCCTCCTCTCCTCTTCCCCTCTCTGTCGGGGTCCCCCAAGGTTCTGTTCTTGGACCTCTCTTATTTTCAATCTACACCTCTTCACTGGGTCAGCTGATAGCCTTCCAAGGGTCTAACTTTTTAACAGACATATCTGTCTGGATGTCACACCACTTCCTCAAACTCAACTTGTCCAAAACCGAGCTCATAATATTTCCTCCGCCACGTGCCTCTTCCCCAGACTTCTCTGTCAAGAGCAATGGCCCAACCATCCACCCGTCTCCACATGTCAGGGAGCTAGGTGTTATCCTGGACTCTGAACGATCGGTGCTCGCAATTCCACCCCAAATAGTCGCAGACATCGCTGTTGCCGTCTCTCGGCCTTAATGGGAATTCTGTGCGAATCAGCAATTATATTTTCTATTATATAATTTTCACCTAATTTTTTCGGTTGGTCTCATATCCCTATATATATGTACGATCAGATTGTGTTTCTCAGCTATGATTAAGCACCTTCTAATGTGTGTGAAACGCATCAGGTGTTTGTCCCTGTACCTCTTTGACCTATGGATTGACAGTTTGGATTATATTTGATTCTGCACAATAAAGGTGTTGCATCAGAGAGCGGCCGTCCAACAATTTCTTGATTGTTAACAACATTCAGCATAACTGCAGAAAGTGAAAGTAAACTGATTGTAAAGAGGGAAATGTCTCCTCTATGTTTCTGTAGTCCAGCACCTGGCTACACAGAGCAAATAAAAACAATCCAATTTGATACATTCGAATTGGCGAGTTGCTGGACAGAGACAGAGATATGGAGCAGAGCAGGATCAGGTGACGTCTTTAAATCAAACATCTCATTAAAGAGACAGAAGGAACATTCTGTGTAATAATCTCCCTAATCTGCTTCTATTCCACCAATAAAGTCCCATCCGGATTCAACACAAACTGTTATTACATCTCCACACACAATGAGCTGCTTAATTATCGTCCTTTAAAAAGGCAATTCCCTGTAATTGGTTTTATTTTTCAGTTCTATAAATTAATTTGAACTACCGATATCAGACTTCTGGCGGCTCAAAGCTTCTGCTCATCCCAGCAACATTACGGTAGCTAATTCAATTAGGTGAAAATTGTTTAATAGAAAATATAATTGCTGATTCGCACAGAATTCCCATTAAGGCCGAGAGACGGCGATGGCGATGTCTGCGACTATTCGGGGTGGAATTGCGAGCGACGATCGTTCACACATAACAACAAAGTATTATGATGCCGCAAACGAGCGCTCATTAGACGTTTCAATTTGGTGGCTGGACTCGGTCAGCAGATGCTGATGGCGGAAGATTGAGCCGCTGATTTCCATAAGCAATTTACATCTTATTGATCGCCTCTCCTGAAAGTGGTAATTGAGCGAAGGCTCCGCAGCAGGCCGCCCTCCGGCCTGAATTGTGTCCTGGCCGGATTTCGCGGCAGATCAATACGCAGGCGGTCAAATTAACGATGGAAGAGAATATTAACATTCAGCGTGTGGGAGGAGTGTCAGTTCATCTCAGTGCTAAAACATCAGTTGCCCCGTGTACAGAGAATATCAGTGCAACCCCCCATCCCATTACCTGGGTACAGTAGAAATGATCATTGCTAAACAATCAGCCATAACTGTGTAGTACAGAGAGTGTGTACAGAGAATGACAGGGCTAAACCATCATTCTTACCTGTGTACTGTACTGTATTGTACATGGAATATCAGTGTTGAACCATCAGCCTACAGAGAATATCAGTGCTAAACCATAAGCAATACCTGTGTACAGAGAATTTTAGTGCTAAACCATCAACCATGCCTGTGTACAGAGAACATTAGTGCTGCTAAACCATCAGCTGCATCTGTGTAAAGAGAATATCAGTGCTAAACCATTAGCCATACCTGTATGCAGAGAATATTAGTGCTAAACCCTCAGCCATACCTGTGTACCGAGAATATCAGTGCTATCCTTCAGCTATACTTGTGTATAGAGAGCATCAGTGCTAAACCCCCAGCCGTACCTGTGTACAGAGAATATCAGTGCTAAACCCTCAGCCATACCTGTGTACAGAGAATATCAGTGCTAAACCCTCAGCCATACCTGTGTACAGAGAATATCAGTGCTATCCTTCAGCCATGCCTGTGTACAGAGAATATCAGTGCTAAACCCCCAGTCATGCCTGTGTACAGAGAATATCAGTGCTAAACTTCCAGCCATACCTGTGTACAAAGAATATCAGTGCTAAACCATCAGCTGTACCTGTGTACAGAGAGTATCTGTTCAAAACCATCAACCGTACCTGTGTACAGAGAATTTTAGTGCTAAACCATTAGCCATACCTGTGTACAGAGAATATTAGTGCTAAACCATCAGCTGTATCTATGTACAGAGAATATTAGTGCTAAACTCTCAGGCATACCTGTGTGCAGACAATATCAGTGCTATCCTTAGCCATACCTGTGTACAGAGAATACCAGTGCTATCCTTCAGCCATACCTGTGTACAGAGAATATCAGTGCTATCCTTCAGCCATACCTGTGTACAGAGAATATCAGTGCTAAACCATCAGCCGTACCTGTGTACAGAAAATATCAGTGCTATCCTTCAGCTATACTTGTGTATAGAGAGTATCAATGCTAAACCCCCAGCCGTACCTGTGTACAGATAATAACAGTGCTAAACCCTCAGCCATACCTGTGTATAGAGAGTATCAGTGCTAAACCCCCAGCCGTACCTGTGTACAGAGAATATCAGTGCTAAACCATCAGCTGTACCTGTGTACAGATAATATTAGTGCAAACCATCAGCTGTGCCTCTGTACAGAGAATATTAGTGCTAAACCATCAGACATACCTGTGTACAGAGAATATTAATGCTAAACCCTCACCCATACCCGTGTACAGAGAATATTAGTGCTAAACCATCAGTCATACCTGTGTAAACAGAATACTAGTGCTAAACCATCAGCTGTACCTGTGTACAGAGAATATTAGTGCTAAACCATCAGACATACCCGTGTACAGAGAATATTAGCGCTAAACCATCAGCTGCACCTGTGTACAGAGAATATTAGTACTAAACCCTCAGCCATACATGTATACGGAGAATATCAATGCTAAACCATCAGCTGCACCTGTGTACAGAGAATATCAGTGCTAAACCCTCAGCCATACCTGTATACAGAGAATATCAGTGCTAAACCCTCAGCCATACCTGTAAACAGAGAATATCAGTGCTAAACCCTCAGCCAGACCTGTGTACAGAGAATATCAGTGCTAAACCCTCAGCCATACCTGTGTACAGGGAATATCAGTGCTAAACCCTCAGCCATACCTGTGTACAGAGAATATCAGTGCTAAACCCTCAGCCATACCTGTGTACAGAGAATATCAGTGCTATCCTTCAGCCATGCCTGTGTACAGAGAATATCAGTGCTAAACCCCCAGCCATGCCTGTGTACAGAGAATATCAGTGCTAAACTTCCAGCCATACCTGTGTACAAAGAATATCAGTGCTAAACCATCAGCTGTACCTGTGTACAGAGAGTATCAGTTCAAAACCATCAACCGTACCTGTGTACAGAGAATTTTAGTGCTAAACCATTAGCCATACCTGTGTACAGAGAATATTAGTGCTAAACCATCAGCTGTATCTATGTACAGAGAATATTAGTACTAAACTCTCAGGCATACCTGTGTACAGAGAATATCAGTGCTATCCTTAGCCATACCTGTGTACAGAGAATATCAGTGCTATCCTTCAGCCATACCTGTGTACAGAGAATATCAGTGCTATCCTTCAGCCATACCTGTGTACAGAGGGTATCAGTGATAATCCCTCAGCCATACCTGTGTACAGAGAATATCAGTGCTAAACCATCAGCCGTACCTGTGTACAGAGAATATCAGTGCTATCTATCAGCTATACCTGTGTACAGAGAATATTAGTGCTAAACCATCAGCTGTACCTGTGTACAGAGAATATTAGTGCTAAACCATAAGCCATGCCTGTGTACAGAGAATATTAGTGCTAAACTATTAGCCATACCTGTGTACAGAGAATATCAGTGCTAAACCATCAGACGTACCTGTGTACAGAGAATGTTAGATCTAAACCATCAGCTGTACCTGTGTACAGAGAATATTAGTGCTAAACCATAAGCCATACCTGTGTACAGAGAATATTAGTGCTAAACCATTAGCCATACCTGTGTACAGAGAATATCAGTGCTATCCTTTAGCTATACCCGTGTACAGAGAATATTAGTGCTAAACCATCAGCTGCACCTGTGTACAGAGAATATGAATGCTTTTACCTCTGCCCCAGCCCGAGCAAGTGTACAGAGATTATCATTTCCAAATCAACAGCTTTACCTATTGTGACGTTATGCTAGGCGCCACAATGGACGGGCGATACTTGTCGCCTCGCATTCGATCATTTTGAGACGACTAGCGAGAGTCCGATATGGGTTTTGCCAGCCACCGTGGTGTGGCTGGTTCCGGCTGGACTTTCTGGTCCACTTAAACCCCTCTTCATCTGCATTTAATGACCAGGAAGAGAACAGAGCAGAGATCCATCCTAGATCTCAGAGGGAGAAAGCTAAGTGAGCTCTGTGTGCTAATTTGAACCCTAAGATAAAGGTTTGCTTATGTTTTGTGGGTGTCGGAGACAGCCCCACACTGTATAGAGAGGAATCCGATTGTTTAGTTTAGTTTAGCACCAGATGGCGAGGTTTTGTTTCCTGTTTTTTTCATGTGTTTTGATCTTGCAAACCTGTCATAATAAACCTGGCAAGCTGCCAGATTTTAAAGAAACTGACCTCCATGCTGAATTTTTTCCTCTGAAAAGGAATCCCCACAAGCTAATCTCCCACACGTGGTGGAGTTCAGCAAGGCAACTTTCAAAGATGGAGGAAATGTTGAAGGCCCTGCTGCAAGCCAATGCAGCCCAGTGGGAAAGCAACCGCCAGGTCGCAGAGGCTGCTGCAGCACAACAGGCAGCCCAGTGGGAAACCAACCGACAGGTCGCAGAGGCCGCTGCAGCTCAGTGAGAGCACAGTCGACAGGCTATCGCAGCACAACATGTAGCTCTGCAGGAAACCAAGTTCTGGCTCGCAGAGGCACCTGCCATGACATTGGAACCAAAGTTGGTACACGCTTCTTACCACATGCAGATGGTGACACCTGCGGATGACGTGGAGGCGTACCTCATGACCTTTGACAGAGTTACTTTTCGCGAAGGATGGCCAAAAGAACGGTGGGCGGGACTGCTAGCACCATTGTTGACCAGTGAATCCCAAAAAGCCTATTTCGATCTGGAAACAGATAAGGCCCAGGACTATGAGACTTTAAAGGTAGAGATACTTGCACGCCTGGGGGTCACCATGGCAGTCCGGGCCCAACTTGTGCATCAGTGGACCTACCGCACCAACAAGCCACCCCGTTCGTTCGACCTAGTTCACTTTACCAAGAAATGGCTACAGCTGGAGACATTGCCAGGTCCCCAGATTGTGGAGCGCGTGGTCATGGACCACTATCTCCCTACTGCTGTGAGGAAATGGGTCAGCCATGGGGACCCCAAAACTGCAAGCCAACTGGTGGACTTCGTGGAGAGATACGCGGCTGCTGAGGACTTGTTGCGCCCCACTCCAATGTGTCTAGAGGTGAAAGATCGTCCAACGGACCCGGTAAGACAGTTCCAGGGTTCAGGGGCTTGGGGAAATTTGAGAAGACTGATACGGCTAAAGAGACTGGGGGCTCTAGATCTGGAAACTGACCAAAGAAGCCAGGAAGGTCTTTGGGACCCTTGAGAGGACTGGGTGTAGAACATATATAGTGCTACCCATGCCATGCGATGGGCCATATTGCTGCCAATTGCCCCCTGAATGATGAACCCATGCAATGTCATTATACTTATGCAAAGAGACGCCTTTCTCTTTTTGCACAGGTCGCATATACAATGTCTTGTTCAAATCACATGGAGAAGCAAATGTGTGTGATTTTTGTTGATGGGAGACCAGTCACTGCACTGCTTGACTCGGGTAGTGTGGTAACATTGGTAAAAAGCAATTGTGTAAACCCTGCAAGGTTACACCCTAGCACTGTCAGAGTCATTTGCATCCATGAGGACACACGTAACTACCAGACAGCCGGGGTTGAGATTGACACCCCTTGCGGTAGTGTGACTCATTTAGTGGGGGTGGTACCTTCACTACTTTATGATGCCCTAGTGGGCAGGGATCGGAAGCACGGGACCTCTCGCCAGACAGTTTTGCCAAATGGAAGGGGGCAACTGGTGGCAGGACCGAGGAGGGAGGAGACCCTCTTCCTTTTCCTGTACTGGCTGGGGAGCCGGAGGAGCTGGAAGATAGCTCACAGCGGGGGGCTAATGACCCAGACAATGTCTCTGACCCTGATGGTGAGAGTGAACCAAATGTAGTACCTGACGTAGACGTCTGGAGAGAGGCCTTCTGTACAGAACAACTACGGGATGTCACTCTCCTTAGAGCCAGAGAAAACATGTAGGTGATGGATGGGGAACCTGTGGACCCTAATTGGGGTGTGTCTTTTCTCTACATGGTGCTTAAAAATGATTTGTTGTATCAGGTGGTGAAACACGGGGAGGATGAAGCAGAACAGCTAGTGGTTCCCAAACCCTTCCACAGGATGGTACTAGATCTGGCCTATGGGCATGTAATGGGGGGATATTTGGGTATGGAGATAACCACGGAGAGAATAACCCAGAGATTCTTCTGGCCTGGGCTGTATGCAGACGTCAAAGAATACTGTGAATCATGCCCTGAGTGTCAAATGACGGCCTCGTCACCCCATTTTCATAGTCCCCTTGTCCCACTTCCCATAATTGAAGTGTCATTTGAGCGAATTAGCATGGATCTCGTGGGACCAGTAGTAAAATCTTCCCGGAGACACCAGCACATCCTGGTGATCCTGGACTATGTGACCCGCTATTCTGAAGCCATACCCTTGTGGAATACCTCTGCTAAGACTATCAACAAGGTACTGGTCCAGGTGTTTAGTCGGGTGGGGATCCCCAAAGAGAGCTTGACGGATCAGGGTACCCCGTTCATGTCCAGAGTGACCAGAGAATTGTGCAAGTTGTACAAAATCTCCCATCTCCGTACCTCTGTTTACCACTCCTAAGCTGACGGTCTGGTGGAAAGGTTTAACAAGACCCTCAAGAGTATGCTGAAAAAGGTGGTGGATAAAGATGGGCGAAATTGGAATTTTTTGCTGCTGTACCTAATGTTTGCCATATGAGAGGTTCCGCAGGCATCTACGGGGTATTCCCCCTTTGAACACTTGTATGGTAGCCATCACAGGGGGCTGTCACAAAAGAGATGTGGGAAGGAGAAGCCACCCCATATTGAAGCGTCATAGAGCATGTCTCCTTGATACAGGATTGAATTGCAGCTGTCCTGCCCCTTATACGGGAGCATATGGAGCAAGCCCAGAGAAGGGTTCGCAATCAGGGTGCCAAAACCCGAACTTTCAACCCCCGGAGACAGAGTGCTGGTGCTAGTCCCCGGGGTTGAAAGTAAATTCCTGGCAAAGTGGCAGGGTCACTTTGAGATTAGGGAAAGAGTAGGGGAATTAACCGCTTCCACACCGCACGCAGTATATTTACTGCGGCGGTGTGGATGCATCCCGCGAATCGCCGTAAATAGGCGGCGATTAGCGCAGGCGCAGCTAGGGGACGAGCATGTGCCGCCGGTGGCGTGCTCTCGTGCCCGAAACACTCCGGAGGAGTGTGCCCGCGGCTCGGGCGGACCCGATGTCCGCTGGCGAGCCGCGATGAGCTGCCAGAGCCAAAGAGCGGGGACCCACCAATGTAAACACGGCGGTTCCCCGCTCTGTCAATGGGGACATAAGAGATCTACTGATCCCTGTCACCGGGATCAGTTAGATCTCTTATGCCCATGGTAGTCCAGCCCCCCCACAGTTAGAACACGCCTAGGGAACGCGGTTAACCCCTAGATCGCCCCCTGCAGGTTAACCCCTTCACTGCCAATGACATTTATACAGTAATGAGTGGACATTTAAATTTCTGATCGCTGTATAAATGTCATTGGTCCCAAAAAAGTGTCAAAAATGTCCGACATGTCCGCCCCAATATCACAGTACCGCTAAAAATTGCAGATCGTCGCCATTACTAGTAAAAAATTAAAAAAAATAAAAACCCCTGAAATTAACAACTTTGACAACTTTTGCGCAAACCAATCAATAAACGCAGATTGCGATTTTTTTAATCAAAAATATAGGAAGAATATAAATTGGCCAAAACCGATGAAAAAAAATGTTTTTTTATATATTTTTTTTGGATTTGAATTTTAGCAAAAATTAAGGAATATTTTTTTTTGCAAAATTGTCACTCTTTCTTTGTTTATAGCGTAGATCAGAAATGACGCAGCTGTGATCAAATACAACCAAAAGAAAGCTCTATTTGTGGGAAAAAAAAGGACGCAAATTTTGGTACAACGTCGCACGACCGTGCAATTGTCAGTTAAAGTGGAGCAGTGCCAAATTGCAAAAAGTGCTCTGGTCCTAACCTGGGAAATCCTTCCGGGGCTGAAGTGGTTAAACTACAAAGTTTACCAGCCTAGCAAAAGGAAACCGGAGCAGATTTACTATGTTAATCTCGTAAAACCATGAAAGAACAGAAAGAGCTTATTGGCGGTGACCACTCCCCAAAAGGACCGGTTACCCCTGACCCCGGATGTCCCCATAACCGAGTCCTTGTCACTGATGCAACAGTGCAGTACAGAGTATAACAGTGCTAAATCACCATCCGTCCCTGTGTACAGAGATAATCAGTGCTAAACCATCAGTCATACCTGTGTACCTGACCATTACACTGACCTATCTGACCATTACACTGACACCTACACTGACCTACCTGGTTCCTACGCTGACCTACCTGACCACTACACTGACCTACCGGACACATACACTGACCTACCTGACCATTACACTGACCTACCTGACACATACATTGATCTACCTGACCATTACACTGACCTACCTGACCATTACACGGACCTACCCGACACCTACACTGACTTACCTGACATCTACACTGACCTACCGGACCACATACAAAGACCCACCTGACCATTACACTGAGCTACCTGACACCTACAGTGACCTACCTGACCCACTTGACCATTACACTGACCTATCTGACACCTACACTGACCTACCTGACCATTACACTGACCTACCTGATCGCATACACTGACCTACCTGACCACATACACTGACCTACCTGACTCCTACTTCCTGCACTACTGACACCCCTCTCCCTCAACACACACACAGGTCAATGTAAATCGGAGGATCCATCCTCCTCCTTACCTCTTCATCCTCCATCTCATCAGGGCTCTCCTCTGCAGTGGACAGGCAGTATTGCTTAGGAGTCCCCACCAGCGCCATCCATCCAGTTGCTCCGTGGTGTCCCCGGGAAGTTATAAAATAGCCACTGCCTGCACCTCTCCCAATGCTTTCATCTCCACCGATCCCCGCCCCGCCCCCTCCGCTGTATTCATCCACAGACCGCATCAGAGGGACAGGCTGGAGGCCTGGAGCAAAGGAGTTCCGGAGGCGATGCTGTCAGGTATTACTGTGAGGAGAGGAGATGTGACAGCGTGCGCTCAGTGGGACACAAGGCGGCACTCTATGGGGGCTGGGGCTCACAGTGATCAGGAGAGGAGAGCCCCCTCACACACGCCGTCGCCTGGAGCTTCACCGGGACAGAGGCTGTGGCTACGCCCTAGGTAGTAGTGCACCCTAGGCAGCCGCCTATTTTGCCTAATGGTAGCACCAGTCCTGGAAAGGGATACTCCAAAAGTGCAACACATAGAAATCGGATGACATTCTCCACTATAGCAAGTACAGATGTTAGACAATGTAGGGCCCCCACAGCTGAAGACCATAGAGTGTCTGAGTAGGCTAACACTTTGGTCCCCCCAAAATTCCATACCAGATCCTTATCCGAGTGAACAGCCCCCCTCCTGAATCATGCCAGGCCACATGCCTATATAAGAGCTTTTAAAAGGAAGAGACAGCATATGACAGGTAGCCTATTATAGAGGGGAAGCATTTTTTTAACTATTTTCCGGTGCGCTGTGATTGATGGTGGATTACATCGAGGGACACTTTTTTTTCCTTTCTAACCCCTACAGATCCACGCTATTGCCGAAGTACGGCTTCAGCGCGGATCTGAAATGCCGGGACGACGTCCATGGACGTCGTCACCTGTGCACGCTCCCGGCGCGCCCCTGGGTCGGGCGGACTCGATGTCCGCTCGAGACCCACGATCGCCTGACAGAGCTGCAGAACGGGGAACCGCCGATGTAAACATGGCGGTTCTCCGTTCTGTGACAGGGGACATGACAGATCTACTGATCCCTGTCACTGGGATCAGTTAGATCTGTTATGTCCCGGCCAGCCCCGCCCCCCCCACAGTTAGAACACACCCAGGGAGCATTGTTAACCCCTTCACTGCCCCCTGCAGGTTAACCCCTTCAATGCCAATGAAATTTAAATCAGTGGATATTTAAATTTCTGATCACTGTATAAATGTCATTGGTCCCAAAAATGTGTAAAAAAATTTCTGCAGCAATATCGCAGTCCTGATAAAAATCGCAGATCGCCGCCATTACTAGTAAAAAAATAAATAATAATAAAAACGCCATGAATCAATTCCCATAGATTGTAGACGCGATAACTTTTGTGCAAACCAATCAATATACGCCGATTGCTATTTTTTTTTTACCAAAAATATGTAGAAGAATATATATTGGCCAAAACTGATGAATATTTTTTTAAATGGATTTGTACTTTAGCAAAAAGTAAAAAATATTATTTTTTGCAAAATTGTCGCTCATTTTTTGTTTATAGCGGCGATCAGAAATGACGCAGAGGTGATCAAATACCACCAAAAAAAAGCTCTATTTGTGGGATAAAAGGACGCAAATTTTATTTGGGTACAACGTCGCACGACCGCGCAATTGTCATTCAAAATGCGACAGCGCTGAAAGCCAAAAATTGGTCTGGGCAGGAGGGGGGTTTAAGTGCCCAGTAAGGAAGTGGTTAATAAAGGAATTGTCAAAAACCGTCTCCTGTGGTTTTTACTTTTTGACACTTTTTTGGTGAATGGGTAGGGATACGATGTAGCCTGGTATGGGCTGGGAGGGGATCCCATGCCATTTTTTAAAACATTTTTCTATTGCCAGCAATTTCCAGCATTCTTTATCTTTTCACTCATCTGTCAGTCGGGAAGCCAGCTGACAGACGATGACTCATGGTTGTTAAGGATGTGGGCAGCCGGCTTCCTGGCCCACTGCTTAACAACCAGCTATTTCTGCATACAAAATTCAAATTGGTCGATCATTTTTTGACCGATCCGATTATTAATCTTTCTGAAAACTTGGAATTCGTTAGAAAATGAATAAACAAAACCAATTTTAACGGATTTCAATGAAATTCATTACTATTTAACTCAGAGATTTGGACATATCCAACAAAAACCATAACAAAAAATTTGTCCAAATTTTTATTCGAACCAAAATGACTTGCACATGACTATTGTCAATGACACTTCAGTGCGTTCAAAGTTTTATAAACTACCACAAACACTTTAAACTGAGGATAATTCCACATCAGTGTCAAGATAAGCAACAAAGTGACTGTCAGGAAGTCTGCCTGCACAGCTATTTTCAGGAAGGATCTATCAGTGAAATCTCCATGTGCGCACCCGTGCATGCCTGTGTGTGCGAATTCCGGCGCCAAACAGGCCATTTAAGCTCTGCTGATGCACAAGACGGGTTCTGTCTGATCTACAGCTTAATCCATGTTAATCTGCAATCTGTTATTCTGCTCCGAACCTGTTTACCGACCCGGATTGTCCAAGACTCTGCTGCTATCCGCCTGCACCTGGCCCCAGCTTGTCTCGACCACTCTTCTGCCTGCTCCTCTGTACCTCACTGCCAGCCCATTTCCGAACTTGTTTGCACTTGACTCTGCTCCAGTGCCTGTCGCTATCCAGATCGCAGTAGCTTCCAGCTCCGCAAGCCTTCTCCAGCTCTCCTGGGCTGCTTCCATCTGACTGCACCTTAAACTCCACAGGTCATCTTCACCTCCAGTGATCCTGCTGACCACCTGCCAGCGGACGCTATTGGACTACCACAGGCACTCATACCTCACTGTGCTCTTGTGGCTGCTGTCTCACTCCCAGCGGTCCCTCAAACCGGAGTCGTAGGAGAAGCCATCCCCTGCCATCAGGTTCTCTACCTGGTAAGTAACAGTGACACAGAAATAGAAATGAATGCAGACAATCCAAATGCTGTAAAAGAAGAAACCAGGCCCCAAAATGCTTCAATCAAGAAATCATAAGCAGTAAAGGCATCCCAGCCAAACATCTGTTGTATGTTGCTCGTATAGCATTACAACTAGAGCCAGATTCATGGGATAAGATGCAAAGACTTCCAGCCCATGAGAAACAAAAGTGGATCAGATGCTTTGACAAAACCACTCACAAGACAGAATTATAGAACTGAGATAAAAAATGGGACTAATATACTGTAAGAAGCAGTTGTTGAGTGGGGGTGTTAGAATACAGAATTATATATTATGCACCAACTACATAAATAGCAGTATTCAGTATATATTCTGCAATCTGTAGATGGCAGTGTTTTAAAGTTTCTAGCTGCTTTCCCAGGTTCTGGATGCAGCCTTTGGTTTGCTTTACTATTTCTCCCACTGACATTAAAAATGGGGTATAATTCCTTCCAATGGCACCACAAGTGGAGAACTATTCCTCCCACTGACACCAATGATGGGGCACTATTTCTCCCACTGACACCAACAATGGATCAGTATTCCTCCCACTTAGACCAATAATGGGACAAAATTCCTCCTACTGACTCCAATAATGGGGTACTATTCATCTCATGGACACCAATGAAGGGGCACGGTTATTGACGCTAGGACATTTTTTACTCCTACTGGCCACAGTCCTGCCCTTCTAAAGTCTGAAGGATAGTAAACTGGCCCTTCGTTTAGAAGGTTTGGAGACTCCTGCTCTATATCTTCTGCCTTAATAAAGTTTCCTGTCTGCAGCTAAGCAGCAAAGCCCATGTTGACTGTGCACTGTTTGTTATGTAGTGCTACATACAGCATTTCCAACATTGAGTCCTTGTGGACTACTTATATAAGAGTTCCTTTTGGGTAATTATAGATGAGTTCTTGTCAGGTACTATTAAATGACTCCCTGTCCGGTATTTTTAGATTAGTCAGTGTGGGGTGAATATAGAATAGTCCCTGCCAGGTACCTATAGATCTACTTCAAGTACTTATAGACAAGTCCTTTTCAGGTACTTATAGACTAATCCATGTCAGTTACTTATAAGTGAGGTCCTTATAGACAAATTCCTGTCAGATACTTAGAAATTAGTCCATGATAAGTACTTAGTGACAAGTCCCTGTCAGGTACTTATTGTCAATTCCCTGCGGGGTAATTATAGATGGTTCCCTGTCAGGTACTTATAAACCAGTGCTTCTGAAGTGCCTATGTATGAGTGAGTTTTGGGTATCTAGAGATGAGTTTATGTCAGGAACTTATAGATGAGTCCTTGTCAAGTACTTAGCGATGAGTCCTTGTCAGGTACTTAAGAGATGAGTCTTTTTCAAGTCCTTATGTACGAGTCCCTGCCGGGTACTGTTCCTGTTGCGTTTTTATAATAGACTAATAATACGCAAAGTGATATGCAAAACATAAAACCAGACAGTGTTACACATTACCAAGAGTGATTGAAAAATATCCAGCAAATGGTTAATAAAATCACAGTGCTTGCATATAGCCAAAGGTGCCTATAAAATGTTCAGCAGGTCACAGGTGACTATAAAGATCCCAGTGCTTCACCCTAGAACAGTGGTTCTCAACTCCGGTCCTCGGGACCCACTAACAGGCCAGGTTTGCAGGATAACTGAAATACATCACAGGTGATATCATTTGCTGCTCAGTTATTGCAGTATTCTGGTCTGCATCTCCCCAAGGTAATACTTAAAAGCTGGCCTGTTGGTGGGTCCAGAGGACTGGAGTTGAGAACCACTGCCCTAGAATAACCACTGCAGTGATCCAGACACACTTTACCCGAAAGTTAGACCCCTGAAAACAGAAGGTCTAATTGCACATATATGGATCACAGGGATGTCTTAATGCATGGGCACCCCTGGGCACTGCCCAGGGGCCCCAGGTGCATGGGGGGCCCCATGATAGTCTTGCATTACATCATACTTGCCAACTGTGGTGGCTTTGCTGGGATAGTCACGCTTTTTACTAAGCTGTCCCAGGCTGGCATTATCCCGAACCTGCACTGTGCCCTCCAGACCTTCCCTGTACTATTACCTGTTCTGCCTCCCCCTCGTACTGTGCCCTTTGTGTTGATTACCTTTTGGATTATGGCATGTTTTCCTTTTGTTTAAAATTGATTTTATTGAAAGTATTTACACTTTAATTCTTGAGAGTAGGTTCATAAATTGGGGCAAAATTGTAGGGGCAACATTGTATTACATTGCCCAGGGGTCCATGATGCTATTAAGACGGCCCTGATGGATCAAGATATTTCCATAGGGATCAGTCTCTTCCACTAAATGTTTCTCCACCAGGTTACACAACATCTAATAAAGAGAAAGCACAAAGACACTCCATAGTGTAGCATTTAAAATGCCCACATTTATTAAGAAAGAAAGGTATTCACAATCGTAATGTGTAAGTAAGGTTGCCACTTCTTCTTCAAGCCAAACCCGAACACTTTAGCAGCGCACAGCTATTTTTATTTTAAACGTGAATGCAGCGGACTCTGGTGTACAGGGGAATTCTGATGTAAGGGTGTGTTTGCTCACCAAACCTCCCACTTTCTTTACAGTTCCCCGTATTTCCCCTTAATTTAGGGTTCCCAAAGCTTCCCTTACATCAGAGTCCACAGGGCACCCCTTACATCTGTGTCCCCCCTTACCTTAGTGTACTCACTTGCTCAGAGGCAGGAAAGAGAAAGGAGGGAGGGGGGAGACTTCAGTCACAGACATTGGATGGTGAGTTCACTCACCCAAAGATTTAGGCTCCTTTCACACTGAGACGCTTTACAAGCGCTATTTTGCTAAAAATAGCGTCTGTAAAGCGCCTCAAAACCCTCCCAATCCACCACAATGTGAAAGCCCGAGTGCTTTCACACTGGGGCGGTACGCTTGCAGGATGTTACAAAAAGTCCTGCAAGCAGCATCTTTGGGGCGGTGAGGGGAGCGGTAATATACCGCTCCTCTACTGCCCCTGCCATTGAAATGAATGGCAAGCACTTCCGAAGCGGCTGCACACCGCCTCGGTAGCGTGGAGCGCCGGCACATTTAACCCCTTGTGGGGGGTTAAAAGCGCCGCGCTCCCGCCTGCATAGCCCAGCCATATCACTGGTAAAACTCCGCTAAAACTAGCAGGGTTTTCCCATGACCGTGGCTAAGCCTGCAGTGTGAAAGTACCCTGCAGTGTGAAAGTACCCTTAGGCTTAGGCATCGACACCTTTCATCCACATTGTATCTGCAGGCTACTGAGCCTCAAATTTCTAGCTCATCCATCCCTTTCCCGAGGCACAGAACACCTGGGATTGGAGTGTGGTTGGGCAGACAGAGGGGTAAGGGTGGGAGGAGGAGGAGTAGATTCAGCCCTCTCTCCTCTACTGTCCATGTATGGGGGTGGGGCCTGTGCGCACACCTAAGTACTTGGTGGATGTAGTACTTAGTTACTTGAGGAACTGCAGTCCATTCTGAATAATGTGTCCAGCTTTCAATCGATCTGAAACCCAGGCACACAATTCAAAACCAAGACTGTCCGGGTCAATCCCGGACAGCTGGTAACCCTATGTGTAAGACAGCATGTAGATCAGCTCCGCTTGGCAGCACAGGTGTGCGTACTGACGCAACACTGGCTGGTTATATGTTTTGCATATCACTTTTTATTTTTCACTTTCATTAATTGATTATTTATTATGAGTGTTTGATTTATGGTCGGTGATCTAGTTTTAAAGGGACAGCGCAACATTATTGGATTTCAAGTTCACTTACATTCTGTGTTTGGATCTATATGAGTGCTGCGGTTCAGATTTGATAGATATTTGCACAGAGCACAAAATTCCTTATATTTCAATCTTATAGATGAGTCTCTGTTAGGTGATTACAGACAACTCTCTGTCGGGTAATTAATTACAGACAAGTCCCTGTTAGTTCCTTAGGCTCCATGCACACTATAAGTTAAAAAAAAATGCCACAAAAACACTGGATGAAAAGCACTCATACTAGCGTTTTTGTGCCAGCTTTTAGCAGCAGTTAGGTTCCATGCACACTAGGGTTTTTTTCTGCTTCTAGAAGCTATCATTAGCATTTTTCTGCTCCTAGAAGCTAATTAATGTTATCCTGTGTGTCCATGCACACTACTTTAGGCTATTAGCATTTTTTTGAGCTTCAGCGTCTAGGAGCAGAAAAAAAAACGTTTTTGTAGAGTTTCCTGGAGCGTTTTTCCAGCAGAAACGCTTCTAAACGCTCCTAATCGTGTTTTCTAGCTTTTTCTTTCCTTTTACTGCAAAAATGCCAATAAAATTTGAATGCTCCTAAACGCTATTATGAGCGTTTTTGTCCAGTGATTTTTCCAGCATTTTTTTATCTTAAAAAAAAACCGCTAGTGTGCATGGAGCCTTAGGAGCCTTCTAAGTTTTTTTCTACTGGCAAAGTTTATTTTTCTGCTCCTAGAAGCTGAAGCTTCAAAAACGCTTCTAAACTAAAATAGTGTGCATGGACACATAGGATAACACTATTTGCTTCTAGAAGCAGAAAAAAATGCCCAAAAGCTGCTGCTATGAGCATTTTTTTAAGCTAGTGTGCATGGAGCCTTAGGCCTTAGGCTCCATGCACACTAGCATTTTATTAAGCTCCTAGAAGCTTTTATGTGTTATCCTATGTGTCCATGCACACTATTTTATGCTAGTAGCATTTTTCAACCTGCAGAAGCAGAAACAAAATAGTTTTAATGGCATTTATGGCAGTGTTTTCCCTGCAGAAAAAAATGCTAAACGCTACTAAAACAGTTTTTTTTAGTGTTTTTTTTCCTCATGTACTGTAAAAACACTAATAAGATGTTAATGCTCCTAAAAGCTTCTAAAATGCTACTGTTGTGCCTGCACCGGTTCTCCAGGAGCCTGATGGTGACTCTCAAAGGTGGGGAGGGTTACACATTCCTCAGGGTGTAAGGTATTGGGCATGGTGGGTGAAGAGCAAGAAAAGAAGTTGAGCGCCAATCACTTTTATGCTTTAAACAAGAGAAAAGTTTATTTCTCAATGGGAGAAATATGGCAGAGAGGGGATAGGGCACAGGACACCCTTAGTAATTACCAACAAATAGGCAGACTCCTTAGACAAAAATTGGTAAGATACGGCAGACAGCAGTACAGGAAAAAGAGCCTTTAAGCTGAACCAGAACATCTGTACTCTGTAGAACAGGCTGTCTCCTCTAGTAACTGAACTTTATTCACAGCTTCCTGCACATGTATTCACTTGGATGAGTTCTCTCCTGAAGTCCTCCCAGCCACTTCATAGCCTCCAGCTCATGAAGAGTACCCTCTGGTGCTTCCTCAGAACTCCATCCCTCTCAGAATCATTTCCAGATCTTTGGCAGGCTTTCCTCAATAGAACTTGAACTCCGGATAGGCCTCGGACAGGCCTAGCAACTGGCGACCACCTGGATAGGCCTCAGGCTTTAGGCCTAGCAGCCAGGAGCTACTTGCTGCACATCCCCCTAGGCCGCAGCCCAGGGTGGGAAGACTCAGATCACCTGACTTCTTCCAGTTAAATACCCTTTCCCAGCATGCAAAGCTGCCAGTCTGATTGCCTGAGAAACATATGTTTATTCATAAGCTGAACTTACTCATCACTCTAATGTCAGAGGCAACGGCACCACCTACTGACAGAAAGGAGAAACCATACAGAATTGGAAGAAGTAATTTAATCTCTAAACACTGCAAAACCAGCCAGGCTGACTACCACCCGGCATAACTAAATTTACCTGCAACCCTATTCTAGGATGCGGGTGCTACACTACTACATGCCTGCACAAAAACGCTATTATCAGCATTTTTCATCCAGCATGTTTTTCTAGTGTTTTTTAAGCTAGTGTGCATGCAGCCTTATAGACAAATCCTTGTTGGCTACTTATAGGCAAGTCACTGTCTTTAACATATAGACAAGTGCCTGTCTGGTTTGTTAGCTTATTTCCCTCTATGTCCAGTGACCTGCCGGATTTAGATTTCAGTATAAAAATAGAAGAGACATCCCTAAAGGGGACGACACACTGCAGCCAAACCCCAAAAAATAGTTTCAGTGCAGTATGAAGGGGAGACCCTGCACACCTCTCTTCAGACAGACTGGAAACTTTTGCCCACTTCCCCATAATTTTGTATTGTGCAAAGCATCTGCCTTCTTTGTGAATCTGATGTCAGGGTATCTTCCATCTGCCCAGACTCTAAGAACTTTCTTCACACTGTTCAATGAAGTTACAAAGACGCTTCCACCATTTATCTCCTCTATCATTCACTGCTGGTGACAACAAAGACAAAGAGGCACATTGATGTTCAATCCCGATATAAATTATTGAATGGCAATCTCACCATTCACACCCTTTTCTATATTCTTAAAGCCAGATAAACACTAGACAAGATTTTTCTGAGGAAGTTTGTCTTTTGAAGCATATTCTGCCATTGCTGACAATCAGTTCTCTGGAAAGTTCTTTTATTTTTCTGTCATAACCATGTTTAGTAATTTTTTTCCGTTTATTTATTATAGTTGTGTGATATTCCGCCACCTTATTCTAAAAAATATAAGTATGCCTATTTGGTTACAAATTCTACAACCGATATTTGCTATAGTATTTATTTTCTAATTGTATTGTTCCTTTATATTTGTCTTCCAAGCCTTTGGAAGATTCCTGATGACATTGTGGTGGAGAATCTACAGAAAAATACCAACTATACAAGAGGGAACACAGAATGAGGAGAAATTGGACATTAGACTAACAACTGTGAAACTTCAAAATATTAGAAAAATACCTACATACTGCCAGTGATGTCATACTAAACTTCCAGAGGTGTCACACAACACTTCTTTTATTGTCATATCATGGCTCTAGTCATGTCATACTAAACTTCCAAAAATGTCACACTGAGGGGTTGATTTACTAAAGCTGGAGAGTACAAAAATTGGTGCAGCTGTGCATGTTAGCCAATCAGCTTCTAACTAGAGTTGAGCGAACACCTGGAAGTTCGGGTTCTGCTGGTCCGTCCGAACTTCGGGACAAAGTCCGGGTCCGGGTCCGGACGGAACCCGAACCTGCCTGGTCGTCTTGGGCTTGAAGGTCCACAAGCGAGTTGAGATCAATCTTCGACTAACCGATTGTACGTGTCGACGTGGTTAAAAACATGAGAGGTCGAAATCATTTAGTTGGGGAGTCACACTGTAAAAACCTTCAAATCATACTGTACTGATCTCGGTACTATACTGTTATTTTCTTCACAACACACTGTGGAGACCTTCAAATCATACTGTAGTGACCGTCATACATCCATAAAAAGATTATAAAACTTCAAAGTGTCAACAATCAGATTACAGGTTAAAGAGGAGTAAGACACAAG
>BLSH010327072.1:356979-391576 GCA_018402905.1 Glandirana rugosa | reverse complement strand
CAGACAGCAGTAGTAAAGTAATCTATCTCAGGATGCAGGATCAGGTCTTAAAATGGCTAAAATCTGTCCCTCACGCCGTCAGCTACCTTTCCCTATACTAACCCAAGGAGCATGTGACTGCAGCACTGTGACTCCAGCTTATAAAGAGGCTGGGTCACATGATGCACTGGCCAATCACAGCCATGCCATTAGTAGGCATGGCTGTGATGGCTTCTAAGGGCAAACCAGTGAAACGCTTGTTGATTGGCTGCCCTGCAGCTTCTCAACACGTGGAGTAAAATAGCAGAACCCCGGACCGAACCCGAACGATTTTTGAAATGTCCGGGTCCGTGCCACGGACACCCTAAAGTTCGGTACGGACCCGAACGTTACAGTCCGGGTTCGCTCAACACTACTTCTAACGTCAGCTTGTTCAATAAAGCTTTGACAATAAAACCTTGAAGCACAAAATTTTGCACTTTCAAGCTTTAGTAAATCAACCCCTATGCGTCCTTTGTTGTGTCACGTCATGCCTCTTGTGATACCATACTAAAATGATTGATATGTCACGCTTTCCTGTGATGTCATACTATACCTCAAGTGATATGTCATACAAAACATTTATAGATGTTATACTACACTTCCTCTGATGTCATACCATACCCATTGTAATGCCATAAGGGGTAACTGCATCCTTACTTTGGTGGTAAACTGTAAGTAGCCCTTTACATTGGTGGTTGGTAGTGAAGTACAACCTTATGTTGGTGGGAAGTGTATCCTTTTGTTGGTGGTCAGGGGGTAAATGCCCCTACATTAGTGGTTACTGGCGGGTACCTTTTTTGTTGCACAGAAATAAGCATGGACAGTCTTAGGTTCCTGGCACCCTGAAAGATTTTGGTTTCACTGTATAATACTTTTGTTAAATATAGCTTCTGAAGATTACACAAAGGAGTTGATTTACTAAACCTGGAGAGTGCAAAGCACCCCAACCAGAGTAAGAGGGGAAAAGAAGTGCTGTGCCGTGCTGTGTTTGCCAAGAGGTTCCCATGCTAGGGTCACTGGATACTGCTACACATAAGAACCAAGAGGCTGGACTGGATAGGGCCTGCTGCACCCGAGACAACCAACCACCATCAGGACATAGCAAAGGAAGGAATTAGTGAGAGAACCACAGACCCACTGTTAAGCTTCATCTATTCTCGAACAATTGTCAGCCACAGACCCCACACTTGCTGCCATGCTAATTGCTTGTGCTGTTATAGACGGAGTCTAATGTAGCACAGTTATCTGTTCTGGTCCCCAGAGTGCTGGAGTGGTGCATACCTTTACATTTAACTACTGCAATTGTGTCCACCATTACATTCAATGATTGCAACTGTGCACATCCTCGAATCTGGCAGCTGCCATTGGTCCTACCTTCTTCATCCACATCAAAGAGTCCCCTCATTTATTATGTGTAGCCTGCTAGATATAGTGCTTCAACTCTCCGTTCAAAGATATGTTCTTAATATCCTGTGCACCAATGTTCTTAAAGAGCCCCAATATAGCCAGCAGAAGATATATTACAAAGACTTATTTACTCCAACCACTTTATCCTGAGGGCAGTTCTGTGTTTAACTTTGACGTTTCACTTCCAGGCCTAAACCTAGCCCCTGTTTGAGAGCTCTCGAATGGCATAGTTGGTCAACGCTGTTTACTCTTGTTTAGCCACTCAGGGTGTTTCATCTCATACATAGAGCTACTGTTTATACCCTTTGGAGCCACAGTATAAGCTGGAGTCTGAATCTCTTACAAGAGGACCTGCAAGGTCAGTTACACCATCAACATTGTGTTCATGCTGATTGACTTTCATGTGTCAATATATTTTGTTATATTTTATGACCTTAGCTTGCCAACTCAGTCTGCTTATCCTTTTTATACTTTTGTGACCTTAACCTGCCAATACAGTCTGTTTATCCATGTGATGTGAGTCTAATTCTTGTATGCCTGCTGAGGTTTACAGAAAGGTATACTGGTAGTGTCAGTGAGGGTGAGGCCTCACATAGGGCTGGGCGAGAGCAGAGGACCCAAATTACCAGCGGCTCCTGCAGAGGCAGCACTACATAAAGGTGCGTGGCTTTATTATGTGGATCTTAATGACAGAAATGGATCAATTTATTGAAATAGTCATTTAAAATGTTAGTGAAGGGTAGAACATGTCCAGAACATGTCATCATAGTCATGTCAGAAGAACTAAAACAGCAGGAACTTCTGTAGAAAATTGGAGGAAACAATCACAGGAGACTGAAAACTCTTCAGTGCATCACAGGACACAGACAATGATGGTACATAAACACAACAAATTCTCATTAAGACATAGAGCTTAAAAATAAGGTCAGCCAATGGTAGAATCTGCTCTCTGCTTGGCTGCTTTGGGACAAGAGACTTTTGGAATGGCACGTATGGTGGCAGCTGGGAGGAAAGATAAGGCTTTTCTCTGGAACTAATCCCTTTGTGAGGAGCATAGAGGCTCTGTTATGTGAAGTGTGAAGATTTCAACGCCCCACGCAAATAAAATATCGATGGCCAACACATCAACCAACTTTCTTGTTGCATTACAGCAGTAGAGGACCAGAACTGCGGACAACAACAATCAATGAGACTGGATGAGAGGGCCGACAGTGAGAGAGAGAGAACATGACTGAGAAGAGACATCACATTCCTTTTGAGGAGTCCTTCAGACACATCACAAAGTGACCAATAGGTTATTTAGGGTTAGAGATCATCTTAAAGTACCATCCAAAATTACAAATACTGGCTAGCCATAACTGGGTTATAGAGGGGAAGGCAACAGCAGGGTGGTGCATGCGTGCATTATTGAGAATCCTGTCAGGGAAAATAAAAATATTTTCTGCTAATCTTCTTCTGAAAGTGCTAATTGTCTGACTGGTATGCTGATTCTCTGGCTTCATTACTCTTTGGTTGGTAAAGAACATTCAAAGGATTCGTAATGGTGACCATCCATCAATCTGAAGTGAAGCAGCCACATGAACTTCCAAAAACTGGCATTAATCTGCATGCAATCAGCAACCAGACACTAGTAATATAATGCATATAGGCCCGAGTAATATAATGCAAGAATGTCAATTCTTAGGTTAGTACACATAAGGCTGATTTGTTGCATTTTATATTTAATATATCTAGATGGGCCGTGCATATAAATATTTACAGAAGTGAAAACGAAAAAAAGACAAGAAAATTAAATACAGCAATTTTCTATAAAATAAACGAGTAATATGGTATTTCCCAGGGCCGGCCCTACCATGGGTCCCAGTGAGTCCATTGGACCCAGGTAGCACTTTGAGAGGAGCAGTAAATTGTACCATGGCCACCTCTCCTTCTCTTCTATTTACCCAGCAAATTGGCCACCAAGATTTTTTTCCCAGCAGTTTTGTGTGTCATGACGACAACTGCCCCCCCCCCCCCCGGCCACTCTGCCTGCCCCTATACTACCATAGCCCGCCGCTATACTGCCCTAGCCTGTCCACATACTACCCTAGCCTGTCCATATACATAATAGTATGTCATATCATTTTGCATATACACAAGGTTCTGTTGCATGTAAATCTGACTTCCTGATAAATTTAATTTTAGTTTTATTATCATTATATAAAATAATGGATGTGGGGGCCTTTTGGTGGGCGTGTTTTTTTTTTTGGGGGGGGGGTTTGCATTTCATTCTTGGACCCAGGCAGCACAATGTCTTGGCCCAGCCCTGGTATTTCCTGTTTAGATGTAAGTGTTTGTCCACTTGGATGAAATAGGTACATATTTCTAACATCATACCACTTTGTATTACTAATGTTACATGCTCCTTAAAGGGTCAGCCCCCCTGCTCATTGGGCAGGAGGTGATGATGCTGGTTTTCTATTCAATGAGGAGCCTGGAGGTGAAGAGGTGACACAGGAGGGTCAATCATTAATTTGGAGATTGGCTGTATAGAATTACATGTCCTTCATCAAACAAGACCGTAAACATACTGTATATGTATTTCAGCTGTGTATTTAGCCTTTTTCGAGAGTTTCACTTTAATATTGCAAAAAGGAAAGGTCACCTTTCCCTGATGACGCTGAATATTCCTACACGCACCCCTGTTTTCAGTGTATGGAAACTCCAGCAGTTTGCTCAGTGGTCGAAGTGAGGATTTCCAAAAGAATCTTCTCTGTTGCAGAAAAAGATATGAATAAACGGAGAACATCACCAACCCAAAAGCCATACACTAACTTCCTCTTCCACTCTTCTGCCATTGAGGGGTCTTCATGTATTTCCCATGTCTATTCCCAGCCCAAGACACAACAAATACATACGCTGATCAGCCACAAGTTTATGACCACCCAGCTAATATTGAGTAGGTCTCCCTTTAGACGCTAGAACATCCCCTTTTGTCACAAAACCAGACCTGACCCATTAAGACATGGATGCCACCGGCAGTGGAGAGGATGCCAGTCCAGAGAGGTGGCTGTTGTCTGAGCACAGGTGGTGTGCCAAGTGTTGTTACATGCAAGGGGGCAAGGAGGGATGCTGTCTATCGCAGTGCTGGTAACACAAGCTGACAGCACAAAATATATACTGTACATGCCAAAGTCTCCTTACCAATCAGAAGGCGGGAGCTGGGAGGTCCTGAAGCGGCTTTCAAGGAGGTTGTTTTTTCTAGTGTGCATTGCTAGTGCTTACCTCCCTTCCCCTGCCATTGAACATGCCAGAGCAGCACTGCTCCCCTGTGCAGATCACACAGGCTGCTGTAGGAGCTGCGGCAGAATTTTTGCTTTCACTTTCTAATACAGAAGCTGATCCTCTGTACTTTAAAGTGAAAGCGCTGAGCTGTGAGCACACAGCTAACAGAGGAACAGAGTCTGCAAACAAGGATGTGGGACATTCCTCCTACACAGCGGGATAGCGGGACAAAGGTCAGGAGGTGGGAATGTCCCGCCAAATCCGGGACTGTTGGGAGGTATGCACCTCCAAATACACTTGCTGTCACTGGCTGGGTTGTCCTCGCACTGCGCAATAGGGACACATACAATTGGACAGTGTAAAACTCTCCAGACCACATGAATCGGCACCAGAGCACACTGAGCAGACCTTACTTAAATCAAGGCTCTCTGATAAGCAGATGGCATATAAATTTGCCTATCTGCTCTCCTGTTAAGCAGAGAGAGCCAAAAACTATGCACACTCACTAGTACCCAAACTAGAAGGGCTCTACATGTATGACAGTGAAAGTTCTGGGTAAAGCACTCGCATACCTCCTAACTTTTAGAGATGGGAATGAGGGACACCCATTAGCAAAAGTATGTAGGCATATGGCACACACCCTGCCATGCCCCCTTAAAGGAGAATTATATAAAAAAAAGATTAGTTAAACCCATACGTTTTATTTTTTACAATTCCTTTATACTGGCTTTTGACATTTACAAATGCAACAATTTAGAAATTGGATGAAAGGTTTAGCACTGGGAAACACCTTCTGAAAGATAAAAAGTGCATTTTACATACCACTATATAGATCAGACCAAAATGAGGGACAAATGAAGAGGAAAGAGGGACAGAGGGACTTTGTTCCAAATGAGGGACAGTCCCTCAAAAACAGTTGGGAGCTATGAGAACTGTATTTTGGTGAGAGTTCTGGGTACAGCTCTGCATGCTGGTGTTGGTTTGGGGTACAACAATGTATATTGTTGAAGGTTCTGGGTACAGTTCTGTATATTGTTGAGGGTTCTTGGTACAGTTCTGTATGCTGGGGTGAGTTCTGGGTACAGATCTGTATGTCAGTGAGGTTTCTGGGTACAGCTCTGTGTGTTGGTAAGGGCTCTGGGAACGGCTCTGCATGCTCGTAAAGGTTTTGGGTACGACTCTATATATTGTCAAGTGTTCTGTGTATGGCTCTGTATGTTGGTAAGGGTTTGGGGCACAGCTGTGTATGTTGTTGATTGTTCTGGGTACAGCTCTATATTCTGGTGAGGGTTCTGGGTATGGATGTGTTAATTTGTGGTGTGTTGATGAGGATTCTGGGCATGGCTCAGTAAGTTGCTGAGGGTTCTAGTTACAGCTCTGTATGTTGGTAAGGGTTTCAGATATGGCTCTGTATGTTGGCAGGGTTTCTGAAGTGAGCTCTGAGTATTGGTACGATTACTGGGTATTGCTCTGCATGTTGGTGAGGGTTCTGGATACTTTTCTGTTTGTCAGTGAGGTTTCTGGGTACAATGTTGTACATTGCCGAGGGTTCTTGGTAGAGCTTTGTAGGTTGGTGAGGGTTCTGTGTGAACAGCTTTCTATTTTGGTGAGGATTTAGGTTATTGCTTTATATGCTCATCCCCCACAGTTATTAGCTTTTGTTCCACCCGACCCTCCTTTCTAGATTGTAAGCTCTAACGAGCAGGGCCCTCTGATCCCTTTTGTATTGTAACTGCACTGTCTGCCCCCATGTTGTAAAGCGCTGCACAAACTGTTGGCGCTATATTAATCCTGTATAGTAATAATAATATGCTGGTGAAGGTCCTGGATATGGTTCTGTATCTTGGTAAGGGTTCTGGATACAGCTCTGTATTTTGCTGTGGGTGACATTATAAATGTCTAGTAAAAATTCAAATAAAAGCTTCTGAAGTCAGGAAAACTTACAATCAGAGACCTGCTGAGATTTCCCCATATTGTGTCCCTGCATTTCCTCTTATTATTTTATTTCCTTTTATTAGCAGGGAGAAGTTGGAAAGAAGTTGCAAAGAAGATTTCCAATCGTCCATGCACAGGGAGCTCCTCTATGAAGCGTGGATATCTGTGCAAGATAGAGGGTTTTTTCCCCTTGGATGGACATCAGTCTATCATGAAGAGATTAGAAAACAACTCAGGTGTCACATCTGCCACCCAGTCATCTTTAAAGTTCTTTTATGTTCGCAGAAATCAGCTTAAAACCCTCAAATAAAATATTTCTGAGGTGCTTTCTGTGCAAATCTGTCTGAAAGTTTTGGAGAAGTTATTTTATTATTTGATGTCTTGCGCATACCTCCCAACTTTAGATTTTGTGAATGACGGACACTTAAAGTGATATTAAAAGTTTGTTTTTGTTTTTTTAATAAGAAATATGTCATATTTGCCTGCTCTGTGCAATGGTTTTGCACAGAGCAGCCCCAATCCTCCTCTTCTTCGGTTCCTCGCCAGCGCTCCTGGCTTTTCCCCCTTGACTAGTGCTCCCAAAAGCATGTCTATAAGACACACAGAGCCACGGCTCAGCCCCACCCCCTGCTCTCTGCTCATTGGCTGTGACTGACAGCAGTGGGAGCCAATGGTTCCCTCTGCTTTCTCAGGCAATGACAAAAGAGAGACCTGGGACAGCCGAAGCTCTCATGCACATCGCTGGTTCGAGAGGGGGTTGAGGTGAGTAGTAGGGAGGCGGTAGGTGGAGCAGCACATAGAAGGTTTTTTTTACCTTCATGCATAGAATGAAGCCGGCGATTCTCTGTAAGATAACAGTGGTGCCAGCGGTGGATTCGCCGCGAGGTTACTTTTATCTAGGGAGGGAGATGTGACCCCCTACCGCCGTTTTCCCATCATCTCCACCACTTACAGGACCCACCAGTAGCAGCGCAGATGATCGGGTCTGCTCCCCCCAGTGCCTGAATGCCAAGTGAGCAGAAGATGCCGCCCACTCGGCTCTATAGCATTGCAGGGCGGAAGCGACCTCACAAGACAATTTTTTTTTCAATGTCATTTTATTTTATTTATTTTTTTAAATTGCATTTTAGTGTAAATATGAGATGTGAGGTCTTTTTGACCCCAGATCTCATATTTAGGATGTCCTGGCATGCTTTTTTTCTATTACAAGGAATGTTTACATTTCTTGTAATAAGTATAAAGTAATCAATTTTTTTTTAAAAAGAATGGTATCAAAATAAAAAATAAAAAGTAAAATAAATAAGAAAAAAAAAAATTTAAAGCGCCGCATCCCGCCGAGCTTGCGTGCAGAAACGAACGCATACGTAAGTCACGCCCGCATATGAAAACAATCTTCAAACCACACATGTGAGGTATCGCCGAGATTGTTAGAGCGAGATAAATAATTTTAACACTAGACCTCCACTGTAACTCAAAACTGGTAACCTATAGGAATTTTTAAATGTTGCCAATGGAGATTTATAAGTGCAAAAGTTTCTCGCCATTCCACGAGCGGGCACAATTTTGAAGCATGGCATGTTGGGTATCAATTTACTCGGCGTAGGATTATCTTTCACAGTATGTAAGAAAATTTGGGTAACTTTACTGCTGTCTTATTTTTTAACTCAAAAAAGTGACATTTTTCCAAAAAAATCTTGATTGTAAGAACGCTGCGCAAATACGGTGCGACAAAAAGTATTGCAATGACCGCCATTTTATTCTAGGGTGTTGGAAAAAAAAAACCAATATATAATGTTTGGGGATTCTAAGTAATTTTATAGCAAAAAAAAAGACTTGTAAGCACCAAGTGTCAAAAATAGGCTCGGTCTGGAAGTGGTTAAGGAAAATGGAAAACTGCAAAAAATGGACTTGGGCAAATTATGTGGAATATAGGGAATGGATTAGAAACAACTAATAAACACCACCCAAGAATAGGGATGGTCCCCCGGTTCGAGTCGAACATCAGGGGTTTGTCTGTTTGGCAAATCCCGAACATTATGGGGCATTCGCGGGAAATTTTAGCGCCCCATAATGCAGTGAAATTGCGGGGAAATGCCACCCACTGATTGGCCACAGCATGCACATGACCAGAATGCTTTGGCCAATCACAGCACGCTCTACTGTGAGAGCCATGATTGGCCAAAGGCAGGGTGCCTTTAGCCAATCATGGATCAGGGGTTTCAGTCCACTCCCACACTATATAAAGCCGCTCTATGTAGTGTGTGTGTAACATGGATAAAGGGAGTTTAGCTAGTGCCATGTAGGTAGTTCAGTGTAGAGAGAGATACTAAGTAGCTTCAGGCAGTGTAAGTATATATATATATATATATATATATATATATATATATATATGTACTTTATATGGTATATATATATTTCAGCGTATAGTAAATAGAATCTGTTCAGGCAGTGTAAGAATATATACGTACCGTATATGGTATATATATATGTATATATACAGTATCTCACAAATGTGAGTACACCCCTCACATTTTTGTAATTATTTTATTATACCTTTTCATGTGACAACACTGAAGAAATGACCATTAGCTACAATGTAAAGTAGTGAGTGTACAGCTTGTATAACAGTGTAAATTTGCTGTCCCCTCAAAATAACTCAACAAAAAAGCCATTAACCCCTACAGATCCGCGCTAGTGCCGAAGTACGGCTCCAGTGCGGATCTGAAATGCCGGACGTCGTCCCCTGTGCGCGCTCCCGGCGCGCCCCCTGCGCGGGCGTGCCCGTGGGTCGGGTGGACTCGATGTCCACTCGAGACCCACGATCGCCTGACAGAGCTGCAGAACAGGGAACCGCCGATGTAAACATGGCGGTTCTCCGTTCTGTAACAGGGGACATAACAGATCTACTGATCCCTGTCACTGGGATCAGTTAGATCTGTTATGTCCCGGCCAGCCCCACCCCCCCACAGTTAGAACACGCCCAGGGAACACTGTTAACTCCTTCACTGCCCCCCCAGGTTAACCCCTTCACTGCCAATGACATTTATACAGTAATCAGTGGACATTTAAATTTCTGATCGCTGTATAAATGTCATTGGTCCCAAAAATGTGTAAAAAATGTCCGACATTTCCGCTACAATATCGCAGTCCCGATAAAAATCGCAGATCGCCGCCATTACTAGTAAAAAAAATAAAAATAATAAAAACGCCATAAATCAATTCCCATAGTTTGTAGACGCGATAACTTTTGCGCAAACCAATCAATATACGCCGATTGCGATTTTTTTTACCAAAAATATGTTGAAGAATATATATCGGCCTAAACTGATGAATAATTTTTTTGTTTTTTTATGGATTTGTATTTTAGCAAAAAGTAAAAAACATTGTTCTTTTTTGCAAAATTGTCGCTCATTTTTTTGTTTATAGCGGCGATCAGAAATGAAGCAGAGGGGATCAAATACCACCAAAAGAAAGCTCTATTTGTGGGAAAAAAAGGACGCACATTTTGTTTGGGTACAACGTCGCACGACCACGCAATTGTCATTCAAAATGCGACAGCGCTGAAAGCCGAAAATTGGTCTGGGCAGGAGGGGGGTTTAAGTGCCCAGTAAAGAAGTGGTTAATGTATAAACCGCAGGCAACAAAAGTGAGTACACCCCTGAGTGAAAATGTCCAAATTGGAACCAAAGTGTCAATATTTTGTGTGGCCACCATTATTTTCCAGCACTGCCTTAACCCTCTTGGGCATGGAGTTCACCAGAGCTTCACAGGTTGCCACTGGAGTCCTCTTCCACTCCTCCATGACGATATTACAGAGCTGGTGGATGTTAGAGACCTTGCGTTTCTCCACCCTCCATTTGAGGATGCCCCACAGATGTCTGGAGACATGCTTGGTCAGTCCCTCACCTTTACCCTCATCTTCTTTAGCAAGGCAGTGGTCATCTTGGAGGTGTGTTTGGGGTCATTATCATGTTGGAATACTGCCCTGCAGCCCAGTCTCTGAAGGGAGGGGATCATGCTCTGCTTCAGTATGTCACAGTACATATTGGCATTCATGGTTCCCTCAATGAACTGTAGCTCCCCAGTGCTGGCAGAACTCATGCAGCCCCAGACCATGACACTCCCACCACCATGCTTGACTGTAGGCAAGATACACTTGTCTTTGTATTCCTCACCTGGTTGCCACCACACACGCTTGACACCTTGGTGTGTTTGTCTTCAGCAAACTGTTTGCGGGCTTTCTTGTGTATCATCTTTAGAAGAGGCTTCCTTCTGAGACAACAGCCATGCAGACGAATTTGATGCAGTGTGCGGCATATGTTCTGAACACTGACAGACTGACCCCCCCCACCCCTTCAACCATTCTGCAGCAATGCTGGCAGCACTCATTCATCTATTTCCCAACGACAACCTCTGGATATGACGCTGAGCACATGCACGCAACTTTTTTGTGGTCGATCATGGCTAGGCCTGTTCTGAGTGGAACCTGTCCTGTTAAACTACTGTATGGTCTTGGCCACCGTGCTGCAGCTCAGTTTCAGGGTCTTGGCAATCTTCTTATAGCCTAGGCCATCTTTATGTAGAGCAATTCTTTTTTTCAGATCCTCAGAGAGTTCTTTGCCATGAGGTGCCATGTTGAACTTCCAGTAACCAGTATGAGAGAGTGAGAGTGATAACACCAAATTTAACACACCTGCTCCCCATTCACACCTGATACTTTGTAACACTAACGAATCACATGACACCTGGGAGGGAAATGGCTAATTGGCCCAATTTGGACTTTTTCCACTTAGGGGTGTACTCACTTTTGTTGCCAGCAGTTTAGACATTAATGACTGTGTGTTGAGTTGCTTTGAGGGGACAGCACATTTACACTGTTATACAAGCTGTACACTCACTACTTTACATTGTAGCAAAGTGTAATTTCTTCAGTGTTGTCAGATGGAAAGATATAATAAAATATTTACTAAAATGTGAGGGGTGTACTTACTTTTGTGAAATACTGTATATACAGTTGTATGCAAACATTTAGGAACCCCTGACAATTTCCATGATTGTCATTTATAAAAATGTGGGTGTTTGGATCAGCAATTATATTTTGATCTATCAAATAACTGAAGGACACAGTAATATTTCAGTGAAATGAGGTTTATTGGATTAACAGAAAATGTGCAATGTGCATCAAAACGAAATAGACAGGTGCATACATTTGGGCACCCTTGTTATTTTGTTGATTTGAATACCTGTAACTACTTAGCACTGATTAATTGGAACACACAATTGGTTTGGTGAGCTCATTAAGCCTTGAACTTCATAGACAGGTGCATACAATCATGAGAAAAGGTAATTAAGGTGGCCAATTTCAAGTTGTTGTTCTCTTTGACTCTCCTCTGAAGAGTGGCAACATGGGGGCCTCAAAACAACTCTCAAATGATCTGAAAACAAAGATTGTTCTACATTATGGTTTAGGGGAAGGCTACAAAAAGTTATGGCAGAGATATAAGCTGTCAGTGTGCACTGTGAGAAACATAGTGAGGAAATGGAAGACCACAGGCACAGTTCTTTTTAAGGCCAGAAGTGGCAGGCCACATAAAATATTGGAGAGGCAAATGCGAAGGATGGTGAGAACAGTCAAAAACAGCCCACAGACCACCTCCAAAGACCTACAATATCAACTTGCTGCAGATGGTGTCACTGTGCACCGTTCAACAATTCAGCGCACTTTGCACAGGGAGAAGCTGTATGGGAGATGCGATAGAAGCCTTTTCTGCACACACGACACAAACAGAGTCACTTGAGGTATGCAAACACACATTTGGACAAGCCAGCTTCATTTTGGTCATAACAAGGGGCGTTATGCATGGCGGCAAAAGAACACAGCGTTCCAAGAAAAACACTTCCTACCCACAGCAAAATTTGGTGGAGGTTCCATCATGCTGTGGGGCTGTGTGGTCAGTGCCGGTACTGGGAATCTGGTAAAAGTTGAGGGTCGCATGGATTCCACTCAATATCAGCAGATTCTTGAGAATAATGATGAGGAATCAGTCACAAAGTTGAAGTTACACCGGGGCTGGATATTTCAACAAGACAACGACCCAAAACACTGCTCAAAATCTACTCGGGCAATTATGCAGAGGAACAAGTACAATGTTCTGGAATGGTCGTCCCAGTCCCCAGACCTGAATATCATTGAACATCTGTGGCGTGATTTGAAGCCATGCTCGGCAACCATCAAACCTAACTGAACTGGAAATGTTTTGTAAGGAGGAATGGTCCAAAATACATTCATCCAGAATCCAGACATTACAGGCTATAGGAAGTGTCTAGAGGCCCAAATTTATGCACCTGTCTAATTTCCTTTTGATGCATATTGCTCATTTTTTGTTACTCCAATAAACCTCATTTCACTACTGAAATATTACTGTGTCCTTCAGTTATTTGATAGATCAAAATGAAATTGCTGATCCAAACACCCAAATATTTATAAATGACAATCATGGAAATTATCAGGGGTTCCTAAACATTTGCATACAACTGTATATTATGCTGCCTTCAGTGTAGACTATATATACTGCTCATTCAGTGTATAGTAAATAGTGTTCTGTCACCACCAACACTCAAACCCAATTTTTCTGCACCTGTTTGCCTGGGGCATGTCATTACAATTTTTGAAAAAAATTACAACAGCAGGGCCCATTCCTGCGCTCAACAAGAGTAATTGTGAGGGGTTAGTGTTCTGCCACCACCAACACTCATGGCCCAATTTTTCTGCATCTGTTTGACTGGGTCATGTCATGCTCTTAACCACTTGCTGATCGCCGCCATGGCTTGACTGCGGCAAAGTGGCTCGTTACCACAACCTGCCGTCACTTGACAGCGATAACGAGTATTGTGAGCGCTCGCGGAGGCACGCTTGTGCGCTCACTGTGTTCCGGGGGGCCAGGGAGCGGGTAGGGCGGACTTCATCTCTGCCGGCTACCCGCGATGGCTCCCCTGCAGTGAGAGAACAGAGGTCCTTTTATGTAAACACAGATCTCTGTTCTGACAGAAGGGGAAGGCAAGTGATCACAGGCATCCTGTATATGGAAGTCGTGATCATTCGCCTCCCCCTGGCAGCCCAGCCCCCATACAGTTAGAACACATTGAGGGAACACAGTTAACCCATAGAGCGCCCCCTCCAGGTTAACCCCTTCACTGCCAATGGCATTTACACAGTAATCAGTGCATTTTCATAGCACTGATCACTGTATAAATGCCAAAGGTCCCAAAAAAGTGTCAAAATGGTCCGACATGTCCGCTGCAATATCGCAGTAGCGCTAAAAATCGCAGATCGCCGCCATTACTAGTAAAATATTTAAAAAATTGTTTTAAATGAAACCAGGAATGGAAGCATAGGATTCTGGCAAGCCGTGCTTCATTTAAAGTCCCAATCTTCCCCCTCTCCCCTTTCCCCCATTTTGATTAAAAAAATTAAAAACCACATAAATTAATTCTCATCATTCGTAAACGTGGCAACTTTTGCGCAAACCAATCAATAAATGCCTATTGCAATTTCTTTTACAAAAATATGAGGAAGAATATAAATAGGCCAAACCTGATGAAAAAAAATGTTTTTTTATATATTTTGTGGGGATTTGTATTTTAGCAAAAAGTAAGAAAAATTGTTTTTTTTTGCAAAATTGTCGCTCTTTTTTTGTTTATAGCAGTGATCAGAAATGATGCAGAGGTGATCAAATACCACCAAAAGTAAGCCCGTGGGAAAAAAAGGACACAAATTTCGTTTGGGTACAATGTTGCACGACCGAGTGTCATTTTTTCTTTTTTTTTTTTTATTGCATTTTAGTGTAAATATGAGATTTGTGGTCATATTTAAGAGGTCATGTCATGCTTTTTTCTATTACAAGGAATGTTTACATTCCTTGTAATAGGAATAAAAGTGACCCATTTTTTTTTAAATGGACAGTGTAAAAATAAAAATGAACAAGTAAAATAAATAAGAAAATTTTTTTTTAAAGCGCCCTGTCCCACCGAGCTCGCGTGCAGAAGCAAACGCATACGTAAGTCCCACTAGCATATGAAAACGGTGTTCAAACCACACATGTGAGGTATCGCCGCAATTGTTAGAGTGAGAACAATAATTCTAGCAGTAGATCTCCTCTGTAACTCAAAACAGGTAACCTGTAGAAATTTTTAAACTTTTCAGATGGAGATTTTTAAGTGCCAAAGTTTGTCCTAATTCCCTGAACGGACGCAATTTTGAAGCTATTTTTTTTTTATTGCATTTTAGTGTAAATATTATTATATTATGTTTTTGACCCCAGATCCCTTATTAAGAGGTTCTGTCATGTTTTTTTCTATTTCAAGCAATATTTACATTCCTTGTAATAGGAATAAAAGTGACCCATTTTTTTTAAAAATAGACAGTGTAAAAATAAAAAATAACAAGTAAAATAAATAAGAAAAAAAAAATTTAAAGTGCTTCGTCCCGCCAAGCTCGTGCGCAGAAGCGAACGCATACATAAGTCCCGCCCGCATATGAAAACTGTGTTCAAACCACACATGTGAGGTATCTTTGCGACCGTTAGAGCAAGAGCAATAATTCTAGCAGTAGACCTCCTCTGTAACTCAAAACTGGTAATCTGTAGAAATTTTTAAACTTCGCCGATGTGCCAAAGTTTGTCGCCATTTCACGAGCGGGCGCAATTTTGAAGCATGACATGTTGGGTATCAATTTACTTTACATTATCTTTCACAATAGAAAAAAAATTGGGCTAACTTTACTGTTTTCTTATTATTAATTGAAAAAAGAGATCTTTTCCCCAAAAATTTAGCTTTTTAGACCGCTGCGCAAATACGGTGTGACATAAAGTATTGCAATGGCCGCCATTTTATTCTCTAGGTTTAGAAAAACAATATATAATGTTTGGGGGCTCTAAGTAATTTTCTTTAATAAAAAACAGATTTTAAGTTGTAAACACCAAATCTCAGAAAGAGGCTCTGTCGTTAAGTGGTTAAGGGGAACCCCGTGCTAAAATTTAAAAAAAAATGTGTGGGGGTCCCCCCAAAATCCAAACCAAGCCCTTAGGGTCTGGTATGGATTTTAAGAGGAACCCCGCGCCAAAATTGTTTAAAAAAATTGCGTAGGGGTCTCCCCCAAAGTCTGTACCAGGCTCTTCAGGTCTGGTATGGATTTTAAGGGGAACACCGCAAATTTTTTAAAATATTTTTAAATGTCATAGGGGTCCCCCAAAATGAAACCAGGACCTTATCTGAGCACGCAGCCCTGGCATGGCAGGAGGTGGTGGGGACGAGCAAGCGCCCCCCCCCTCCAAACCATACCAGGCTGCATGCCCTCACCATGGGGTGGGTGCTTTGAGGTCCCCCCCAAAGCACCTTGTCCCCATATTAATGGGGAGAAGGGCCTCATCCCCACAACCCTGGCCAGTGGTTGTGGGGGTTTGCGGGTGGGGGCTTATCGGAATCTGGAAGCCACCTTAAATAAGGGGGCCCCCGGATCCCAACCCCCCCATGTGAATGAGGTAGGGGTACAATGACCATTCACAAGAAAGGAATGTATTGTTGCAAAAAACAGTAGACAGTTTTTGACAAGTCCTTTATTGTAAAATAGCTCTTTTTCTTCCTTTCTTCTTTCTTCCTCCAGTCTTCCTCCATCTTCTCCTGCCCCATTCCTTCTTCTGGTCTTCTGCTTCTTCTTTCAGTCTTCTTCCTTCCTCTCGTCATCTTCTTCTTCTTTCACCACCACCGCTCCTGTTGCCACTGCCCTGCTGTCCAGAGGCGACTCCCAGAATGGGCAGTCTTCAGTTTGACAGTTATTTTATAGGTAAGGGCGGGGCCACCCAATGACATAACTGAGTGACCCTGCCGCTTCTAACATCATGTGACAGCAGAGGGAGCGTGGTCACCCTTTTATGTCAATGGGTGGCCCGCCACTTCTTATAAAATAACTGTCAAACTGAAGACCGTTGCCTCTGGATGGCATGGCAGCAGCAGCGGCTGTGTGGTGGTGGAAGAAGAAGAAGAAGATGACGAGAATATGGAAAAAGACCGAAAGAAGAAGCAGAAGACCAGAAGAAGGAGCGGGGCAGGAGAAGATGGAGAAAGACTGGAGGAAGAAAGGAAGAAAAAGAGCTATTTTACAATAAAGGAATTGTCAAAAACTGTCTACTGTTTTTTGTAACACTACATTCCTTTTTTGGTGAATGGGTAGGGATACAATATACCCCATACTCATTAACATAGGGGGGGGTTGGGATCTGGGGGCCCCTATATTAAAGAAGAAGTTCCAGATTCCGATAAGCCCCCCGCACGCAGACCCCCACAACCATCGGCCAAGGTTGTGGAGATGAAGCCCTTCTCCCCATCAACATGGGGACAAGGTGCTTTGGAGACCCCAAAGCACCTTCCCCATGTAGAGGGCATGTGGCCTGGTATGGTTGTGGCCTGGCCAGGGCTGCGTGCTCAGATAAGGATCTGGTTTGAATTTTGGGGGGTCCCGGGGGGTCACGGGGTTCACCTTAAAATACATACCAGACCTGAGGGGCCTGGTACAAAATTTGGAGGGGACCCCAACGCCATTTTTTTAAAATTTTGGCAGGGGGTTCCCCTTAAAATCCACACCAGACCTGAAGGGCCTGGTGTGGACTGCAGGGGGGGGGGGGGGGCTAATGTAATGCTTTTTCAGTGATTTTTATCTATATTTCCTTTACAAATGTCATTTTGCGGTGGCACTGTTCTAAACATCACAGAGATGCACCACTTTACAGGCAGACCAAGGGGACCCCCAAGGCACGATATTTAAAGGAATATTTTATTTTTTCACTTTAAGCATTATTAAAATCACTGCTCCTGAAAAAACTATCAATTTTAAAACTTTTTTTGCATTGATACATGTCTCCTAGGGCAGTATCCAGGTCCCCATACACTTTTTATGGCAATAACTTGCATATAAGCCTTTAAAATAGGCACTTTTGATTTTTCAGGTGTGTTAAATTTGGTGTTTTCGCTCTCACTCTCTCATACTGGTCACTGGAAGTTCAACATAGCACCTCATGGCAAAGAACTCTCTGGGGATCTGAAAAAAAGAATTGCTGCTCTACATAAAGATGGCCTAGGCTATAAGAAGATTGCCAAGACCCTGAAACTGAGCTGCAGCATGGTGGCCAAGACTATGCAGCAGTTTAACAGGACAGGCTCCACTCACAACAGACCTCGCCATGGTTGACCAAAGAAGTTGAGTGCACATGCTCAGCGACATATCCAGAGGTTGTCTTTGGGAAATAGATGTATGAGTGCTGCCAGCATTGCTGCAGAGGTTGAAAGGGTAGGAGGTCAGCCTGCCAGTGCTCAGATTATAAGCCGCACACTGCATCAAATTGGTCTGCATGACTGTCGTCCCAGAAGGAAGCCTCTTCTAAAGATGATGCACAAGAAAGCCCACAGTTTGCTGAAGACAAGCAGACTAGGGACATGGATTACTGGAACCATGTCCTGTGGTCTGATGAGACCAAGATAACCTTATTTGGTTCAGATGGTGTTAAGCAACCAGGTGAGGAGGACAAAGACAAGTGTGTCTTACCTGCAGTCAAGCATGGTGGTGGGAGTGTCATGGTCTGGGGCTGAATGAGTACTGCTGGCACTGGGGAGCTACAGTTCATTGAGGGAACCATGAATACCAACATGTACTGTGCCATGCTGATGCGGCGCATAATCCCCTCCCTTCAGAGACTGGGCCACAGGGCAGTATTCCAACATGATAACGACCCTAAACACACTTCCAAGATGACCACTGCCTTGCTAAAAAAGCTGAGAGTAAAGGTGTTGGACTGACCAAGCATTTCTCCAGACCTAATCCCTATTGAGCATCTGTGGGGCATCCTCAAATGGAAGTTGGAGGAGCGCAAGGTCTCTAACATCCACCAGGCCCGTGATGTCATCATGGAGGAGTGGAAGAGGACTCCAGTGGCAACCTGTGAAGCTCTGGTGAACTCCACTTAAGGCAGTGTTGGAAAATAATGGTGGCCACACAAAATATTGACACTTTGGGCCCAATTTTGACATTTTCTCTTAGGGATGTACCAGCGGTTTAGACATTCATCGCTGTGTGTTGAGTTATTTTGAGGGGACAGTGAGTACACCCCTAAGTAAAAAAAAGGCCAAATTGGGCCCAAAGTGTCAATATTTTGTGTGGCCGCCATTATTTTCCAGTACTGCCTTAACCCTCTTGGGCATGGAGTTCACCAGACCTTGCACTCCTCCACCTTCCGTTTGAAGGTGCCCCACAGATGCTCAATAGGGTTCAGGTCTGGAGACATGCTTCGTCAGTCAACCACTTTTACCCTCAGCTTATTTAGCTATTGTCATCTTGGAGGTGTGTTTGGGGTCATTATCATGTTGGAATACTGCCCTGTGGCCCAGTCTGCGAAGGGAGCGGATCATGCTCTGCTTCAGTGTGTCACAGTACATGTTGGCATTCATGGTTCCCTCAATGAACTGTAGCTCCCCAGTGCCGGCAACACTCATGCAACCCCAGACCATGACACTCCCACCACGATGCTTGACTGTAGGCAAGACACACTTGTCTTTGTACTCCTTACGTGGTTGCTGTCACACGCTTGATACCATCTGAACCAAATAAGTTTATATTGGTCTCATCGGACCACAGGACATGGTTCCAATAATCCATGTCCTGTGTCTGCTTGTCTTCAGCAAACTGTTTGTGGGCTTTCTTGTGCATCATCTTTAGAAGAGGCTTCCTTCAGGGGTGACAGCCATGCATAACATTTAATAAAGTGTGCGGCGTATGGTCTGAGCACTGACAGGCTGACCCCCCCACCCCTTCAACCTCTGCAGCAATGCTGGCAGCATACGTCTATTTCCCAAAGACAACCTCTGGATATGACGCTGAGCACGTGCACTCAACTTCTTTGGTCGACCATGGCGAGGCCTGTTCTGAGTGGAACTTGTCCTGTTAAACCATTGTATATTCTTGGCCACCGCGCTGCAGCTCAGTTTCAGGGTCTTGACATCTTATTATAGCCTTGGCCAACTTTAAGAACAGCAACAATTCTATTTTTCAGATCCTCAGAGAGTTCTTTGTCATGAGGTGCCATGTTGAACTTCCAGTGACCAGTATGAGAGAGTGGGAGCGATAACATCAAATTTAACACACCTGCTCCCCATTCACATCTGAGACCTTGTAACAGTAACGAGTCACATGACACCGGGGAGGGAAAATGGCTAATTGGGCCCAATTTGGACATTTTCACTTAGGAGTGTACTCGCTTTTGTTGCCAGCGGTGTAGACATTAATGGCTGTGGGCTGAGTTATTTTGAGGGGATAGCAAATGTACACTGTTATACAAGCTGTACACTCACTACTTTACATTGTAGCAGTGTCTTTTCTTCAGTATTGTCATATGGCCAAATATAATAAAATATTTACAAAAATGTGAGGGGTGTACTCACTTTTGTGAGATACTGTATGTATCAGTTCAGAGTATATAGTGCAGTCCGCATACTATATATATTGCAGTTCAGCGTATATAGTGCAGTCCGTATAGTATATATATTGCAGTTCAGAGTATATAGTGTAGTCCGTATAGTATATATAATGCAGTTCAGAGTATATAGTGCAGTCATTGTAGTATATATAATACAATAATAAAGTGGAGAATATATAGTGCAGTCAGTGTAGTATATATAACACAGTGTATTGAAGTGGTTAAGGGGTCCTCCGCAAAGCACCTTGTACCCATGTTGATGGGGACAAGGGCCTTTTCCCGACAACTTTGGCCAGGTGATTCGGGGACTGTGGGCGGGGGGGGGCTTATCAGAATCTTGAGGCCCCCTTTGATAAGGGGGCCCCTAGATCCCTGTGCTAGGGTTGCCACATCATCCCTTTAATCCAGGACAGACATTAATTACACAGGTTCTGTGGCTAATTAAAGTGGTAATTAAACTCACTTGGTGCCTTATGTGCATTAAGTTGGCCTCTGAACCTGTGTAATTGATATGTGTCCTGGATTAAAGGGATAATGTGGTAACCCTACCCTGTGCCCCCCCCCCCCCCATGTGAATGGGTATTGGGTACATTGTACGCCTACCCATTTACCAAAAAAAGTGCCAAAAAAGTAAAAACCACAGGAGACAGTTTTTGACAATTCGTTTATTAAAAAAAAAGTGTCTCACGATGTGCATCCATCGCCAATCACGGATGGCAGCAACAGACCCCTTTCAGGTGACATCAGAGGCGGACTGGGTCACCCATTTACCTCACCAGATGGCCCCGCCCTTGCCTATATAAGAACTGTCAAACTGAAGCCAGCCCATTTGGCGAGTTGCGGATGCATTTTAAATTTTTTTTTTTTAATTTTTCGGTCCATCGGTGCCATGATTGACGATGGATGTACATCACTGGACACTTTTTTTTTTTTAAATAAAGGAATTGTCCAAAACTTACTCCTGTTGTTTCTACCTTTTTGACACTTTTTTGGTGAATGGGTAGGGATACCGGATATCCATTCACATAGGGTGGGGGTCAGGATCTGGGGGCCCCTCACCCGGGGGGGGGGGGTGGCGACCGCACGCTGTTTTTTTCATTGATTTTTTATCTATATTGCCAGGAAGCAGCAATACATTACAGCCTCGAGCAAGTTTGAATTACATGTTTCCTTTAGAAATGTAATTTTGCTATGGCACTGTTCTACACATCACACAGATGCGCCACTTTACAGGCAGACTAAGGGGACCCCCCAGGCATGCTATTTAAAGGAATATTTCATTGTTATTGTTCCACTTTAAGCATTATTAAAATCACTGCTCCTGAAAAATGTTTCATTTTAAAAACGTCTTTTTGCATTGATACATGCCCCCTAGGGCAGTACCCAGACCCCATACACTTTTTATGCCAATAACTTGCATATAAGCCCTTAAAATTAGCACTTTTGATTTTTCATGTTCGTGTCCCATAGACTTTAATAGGGTTTACATGTTCACTAGAACTTTTTGCCTGTTTGCGGTGTTCTGTTGCAAACCAAACTGGGGGGTGTTCGGCCCACCCCATTCATCTCCCTGTACACACCGTCTCCCTGTACACCACCATGACCTCTCTTTGTACACCCCCCCACCTTGTACACACTGCCTCCCTATACACCATGACCCCTCTCTGTACACAAATTATAACCACCACACAGATCCTATAGCAGGGATAAGCAATTAGCGGACCTCCAGATGTTCAAAAACTACAAGTCCTATCAATGCCTCTGCCTCCAGGTGTCATGCTTGTGGATGTCAGAGTCTTGCTATGCCTCATGGGACTTGTAGTTCTGCAACAGCTGGAGGTCCGCTAATTACATATCCCTGTCCTATAGTGTCTGCCAGCATCCCTTTTTGAGTATTTGTGTTAAGTACTCCCCCAGTACACTACTGGGACTTTTAAGGCAGTTTATATGTAAGACAATATTTTATAAAAAAATCAAAGTTTTAACTGTACAAAATACATAAAAAAATGTATGACCATACATAGTACATACATGATTCATAAAATCAAAGTACATTCAGTGGAATTTATAACTAGAGCAGGGGTCTCAAACTGACGGCCCTCCAGCTGTTGTGAAACTACAAGTCCCATGAGCCATTGCAAGGTTGACAGTTACAAGCATGACTCCCACATATATGATGGGAACTGTAGTTTTGCAGCAGCTGGAGGGCCACCAGTTTGAGACCCCTGAACTAGAGCTTGACAGGTAATCCTTTTAGGATGTATACCCTACATGTTTCAGGAGCAATTTCCCTTCCTCAGGGGTAGTGTTGTACATTCAATGGAATGAAAATAGTCAAGGTTCTAAAAAGAGAGCGTTGCATATTAGCACACAAGGGCGGTTGTTGGTCATTCACAGTCAAGAAACAGATCAAATAGAAACAAAACATCTTACCCAGTACTGCGGAATGTACAAATTTCCTGAAGGCCACCAAGCACAAGGGGGGAAGGAGGATGAGGGGAAAAGAGAAAACAAAGGGGAGAGGAAAGAGGAAAGGAGGGGCCCGGTGCTTGATTCCCCTAATGGGCACCCTACTCAGCGGCTGACCGAGCAGCACCGTCCCAGCTGGTAATGGAGAGCGCAGGATGGTTCCCCAAGTGGGAGGAATCCCACTGAGAGGACCCCCCAGAAAAGCTGAAGCCAAAATAGGGAGGCTCTCTGCACACCACCCCCCCCCCCCCGTACACACAGCCCTGCTCAATGTGTACTCTATTTTCTCCACTGCAGGTGCCGCTCATTCGTAGCGGTAATGCAGGTGGAGGAGGAAGTCAGGAAGAGCCTTGTTCCTCTATAATCTCCAATTAGATGTCGATGTCCCATGTGACTTTTGATGGCCATCTTGGGTCAGACAGAGTCTATTTAAGACCCTAGGTTTGGCGCACATTTTGTGTATAGATAGAGTAGAGACAGGGAGAGTGCTTAGCATCAGGGAGAGGTTCCAGACAAAAGTGTAGGGGCACCCTATCCTTCCTGGAAGCCTTCCCACTTAAGTACGGACCGGCCAGACCGAAACAGATGCTGTCGGCACACCTAAAACCTACTGCTGCTCCTCATCGCTGAACATCCTGTGAGTGCACCTGGACAGGTTATCTTCCTTAAATTTCAATACAGTTCTGTTTCTGCAACTGGGCTCTAAGTGTTTACGTGCCGCCGCACCTACCTACACATGGAAGCAGTTGGCAGGATATGTCCCTTCTTGCAGAAGGAGGAGCGGGAACCATCATGGCACCCTTAGGATAAGCCTTTGCCCTGGTGCCTAAGTTTAACGGCTCTAACATTCCTCTGGCTGAGTGGGAGGAGAAACTACAGAGTGCTGCAGACCTGTATCAGGTTCCCTCCCGGCTGATCGCAAAGCTGGCTATCAACTTCTTGGAGGATAACACTCACCGAGCAGTGATATCGCTACCGAAAGAGGACCAGGCCAGCCTGGAACAGATTGTAGCATGCCTGAAGGGTTTGTTTGGGGTTTCAGAGTTGAGGTGGAGGTTCTTTGTCCAGAGGCAGCAGGAGGAAAACCTCAGCTACTTTGTGGTAACACTCCAGAATCTCTGGAAACACCTAGAGAAGAGGGGTGTGCACAGCTGTGGTGCTAAAATTTCCTCAGACTACCTACTGAGGAACCAGTTTGTGGTGGGAATGATGGCTGGCCCAGTCAGGAGAGCTCTACAGAAGCGCATCAAAGCACAACCTGCAATCTCCTTCCATGATACTGTGGTGGACGCGGTTGCATCTGTGGCGGTGACAAAAAGGTATGAACTATTACACTTGAAAGAAAAAGCCTTAGCTCCTTCACCTGTCGGCCATACATACGGCATTAAGGGAACTAGCTCAAGACATGCCATGTCATTTTTTAAAAAAATTTGGCGCGGGGTTCCCCTTAAATTCCATACCAGACCTGAAGTACTATTTTATGTGGGGGGGGGGGGGGGGTAGAGGAGCGCTATCCATGTATAGTGTTTAAAAATCAAAAAACAAGTGTATTTGTGAATGGATTATTCCTGGTGAGTGATGTTTGTGAAATCAGAAAACAAGCGTATTAGTGACTGGATGATTCCTAGGGGATAATTCTTATTTGGGTGTCAAAATTTATAAGATGTAATGATGTTGATAGACCTATAACATTTAATTGAGGCTATATAACACGGGGTTGTGTCTCAAGGCTGGACACCCAATACTATAACAAGATAAAATAGGATGAAATAAATATCCCAACCAGCAGAAGAATTCATCAAGTGTTTATGGTTCATCGGTGGGAGGATTTCCTGTTTTATTTCTAAAAAGTCAAAGTATAACTAAAGGCAAAACTTTTTTTTTTGTTTCGGATAGAATGGAGAGGGATTAGAATGCTTGTTAGTTTTTATTGTGGTCTGTGTCCTTGTTATGGACATTCATACCCTCTATTTGTCCTGCTTACCATTATCATTGATAGGGAAAGTAAAGGAAAATCCAAAATTTTGAGTTGTCCCCAGAAAAGTAAGCAATTGGGACACAGTGCCCCCCCCCCCCCTCCAAAAAGAAAAAAAAAAAATCCCCTTTAAAAAAAAAAAAAATTTAAGTTTAACATAGTGCACTGTGTTCGGGCGCCGGTGCACTATGGGAAGCGTGACATTGCTGCAATCACATGATTGCAGGCGTTACACTTCAATGGCAGGGTTTATTCCTGCCTTGAGGCGCTTTGCTCTGTGCCTCAAGACACTGATTCGCTCACAGAGTGTCAATCAATCACCGCCGTCCACTAGACGGCGGTGATTGATCTCGGAGGAGCAGTCGTGTAGAGAGAAGCTGGAAGTGACGCGACGGGCGGCTCCCTTCCCCAGCGTTTCCGAGAGCCAGCATCGAGACTACTGCGGGCTCCGCACACTGACATGATCCCCTGTGAGCTGGAGGTGAGTGCTCTCCTGGGAGCCCCGTGTGCCTGGGCACTGATAGAAGCTGCAGGATGGATCGGAGTGTAGGGATTAGATCAGATCTCACCAGGGATGGCCAGAAACTATTTCATATACAGGAACATCAGAGAAGGGGACTTTAGGAAACGAATTACTAAGTATTAGAAGTTGGCAGTGGCATGTGACCTAACATCTTAATGAATTGGCATGTGCTGAGGATGACCAACGTGTATGATAACACTGGTAGGGACCCTGAAGTCTGGTAGCATTGCCATGTGATAAGGATGGCAGCGGTGATATCAGCGGTACCCTGATATCTTATAATATTTGCAGTGTGATGAAGGTGGCAGTGGTAGGTACCATAATATCTTTTAGCACTGGCATGTGATGTGTATGGTGTCACTGGTAGGTACCCTGAAGTCTTGTAGCATTGCCATGTGGTATAGCTGGCAGTGGTAGGTACCCTATTGTGCTTTAGATTTGGCATGTGACAAGGATGACCATGTGTAAGATGTAATTGGTAGGTACCCTGAAGTTTGATAGCATTGTCATGTGATAAGGATGGTAGAGGTAGGTATCCCAATGTCTGGTTGCATCACCATGACATGTAGCTGGCTGTGGTAGGTGCCCTAATATCTTGTAGCAGTGGCATGTGATGAGGATGACCATGTGTATGATGGCAGTGGTAGGTACCCAAAAGTCTTTTGGTATTGGGATGTAGTCAGGATGATCACGTGTATGATATATGCTATAGATTTATGCGATTCTTGCACATGTTTGTTGCCGCTATAGATTTATGCGATTCTTGCACATTTTTGGTGCTGCTATAGACTTATGCAATTCTTGCACATATTTGTTGCTGCTACATTTATGTGATTCTTGCACATATTTTTTTTGCTATAGATTTATGCGATTCTTGCACATATTTGTTGTTGCTATAGATTTATGTGATTCTTGCACATGTTTGTTGTTGCTATAGATTTATGTGATTCTTGCACATGTTTGTTGTTGCTATAGATTTATGCAATTCTTGCACATTTTGGTGCTGCTATAGATTTATGCAATTCTTGCACATATTTGTTGCTGCTAGATTTATGCGATTCTTGCACATATTTTTTTTTGCTATAGATTTATGCGATTCTTGCACATTTTTGGTGCTGCTATAGATTTATGCAATTCTTGCACATATTTGTTGCTGCTAGATGTATGCGATTATTGCACATATTTTTTTTGCTATAGATTAATGCGATTCTTGCACATTTTTGGTGCTGCTATAGATTTATGCAATTCTTGCACATTTTTGGTGCTGCTATAGATTTATGCAATTCTTGCACATATTTGTTGCTGCTAGATTTATGCGATTCTTGCACATTTTTTTTTTGCTATAGATTTATGCGATTCTTGCACATGTTTGTTGCTGCTGTAGATTTATGCGATTCTTGCACGTTTGTTGCTGCTATAGATTTATGCGATTCTTGCACATGTTTGGTGCTGCTATAGATTTATGCGATTCTTGCACGTTTGTTGCCGATATAGATTTATGCGATTCTTGCACATGTTTGTTGCCGCTATAGATTTGTGCGATTATTGCACATATTTGTTGCTGCTATAGATTTGTTAGATAGTTGACCTAAACATTACAATTTTCAATATTTTATCCACCAGTAATGATAAACAATCCCCTGATAAATGGCTATTTACAGTGCTGCATTACTAACAGTTTAATGTTTCAATTTGATTGCGCACCCAAAAATTTTGAGCACCAGCCGCCACTGACAGGAGTCCTGACACAATGGATGGAATCTATAAGGGGCGTGGCTTACGAGACATGGGAGGGGTCAAAAAGGAAGGGCGGCGTCTGGCACCCCCCCATCCAAAAATTTCACCAGCCGCCACTGTTGGGACACAAGTTCTGGTGACCTAGGGGTCCTCAAGGAATTCCCTTAATTTGCAGGGATTTCCTCTCACTTCCTGTTTGTCTATGTGACAGGAGTGAAGGAAAATCTTTGCAATGGGACACAGATGGCCACAAGAAAAAAAAAAAGTCTGCCGGGTTATAACCCTCCCTAGCTCTATCCTAAATGAAGAAAAAAGTTTTGCCTATAGTTCTACTTTAAACACTGACTCTTCTCACTCCCACGTGCAAACTAGCCTTGTGTTTTGTTCTTTCACTTGGGGAAAATGTCTCTTGGTTTGAGAGCTATAGCTTATATCTTCAGTCCTGCAGGACAGGTGGGTGTGACTTATAGTGCTACTGTACTGTGTTATAATTTCAATTTACTGTTCTTCACCTGTCTTACCATGTCATTGATGTTAACACAAGCTAATCATTTATCTCACCAGTGTGTGTGCAATTTTTCTTTTGTGAGAGAGTCGGGGAATCGCCTAGCCAAGGTATTTCAGTGGTGTCAGCAAGGGTAGTGCTCTGCTCAGGGCTCAGTGACGTACAGAGAAGCCAGAATATTTAGCAGCTCCTGCGAGGGTAGCATTATAATAGTTTGAATGCAGCTGCCCATAGCTTCTTGATTGTATTGCTTAATTCTCATGACAAGCAGAGTATCTCTGTCCTGTAACTATTTTACATGCAGTGACAGAAAACTAGGACTGCATTCCAGACTGGTTGGGTAACATCTCGAGGGTCTCCTCTGGGGCCCCTGCAACAGGGCTTTGCTGCAACATTCATCTGGAGATATCTCTATAAATAACTATATATACCAGGGTATATGTGCACTATTCCACCAGGACTCCTATCAGGCCCTTTGCTCATCACTGTTACTAATAGTTTCTTATATAAATATAGCGCTACCCCTGTAGGAGCCGCTGGTGAATGTGGTTGTCTCCCACCCTGCACAGCCAGGCACATGGGTTTCCACTCACTTCAGAGACAAGAAGCAGTCCTTGCAGCTTTGTTTGTTTTTCTTTATTAGGGGAATTGAACTTGTATAGAGAAGGGGTTGATATGGGATGCCCATTTGATGGGACTTGAACTATATACATCCAGTATACACTTTCTTTCCTCTTCTACCTCCAGCACAACTTGCTTGCAGATTGTTGCTCCCAGGACCAGCTAGCACAGGTTCTATTTCCAACACAGACTCAGCTGGATCTTAGCAGAATGCCCTTTGCAAGCAGAACCGCTGGTCCCCTTGGTGTAGCAAAAATAGAAGGCTATCCTGCTAGCTGTCCCTCCTGGCTGCAGCTGCACCTCTCTACTGCCTTTGCCACCTAATTCCTTCTGACTGGCTCTGCATCCATCCCAGACTGCTCCATTTTAGTCCTCTCAGGCATGCCTCCCAGTCCTCCTGACTACGTGCCACTCACCAGCATTCTTGGCTGTTCCTTTCCTCCTGGAGACTTGCCTGGCAGTGTTCTCCCACTGTCCTCTCCTTGTTCCCATGCCTCCTGACTAGGACACCTCCATGTGTCTTGAAGAGGGTCCTGTCCACGCCCAAGACCAGACCAGATGTTGATTGGGGAGCTCCCTCCCAGGCCACAACAGCCTAACACTCCATCTCCAGCTTCCACCCAAACTCTACACTTCCCTTCTGGACTGACTCTGAGTATTTGAGGGGGCCTGCCCCCTGCCAACCCTTCTGTTGGAGATTGGTCAGGGCCCTCAGAACACTCCAGCTAGCTCCTCCTAGACCCCCCCAACTGCTTCTGGAATCTTCTCTCAGTTTCAAAATAGCAGGGGGAGTCACCAGAGAAGCTGCTGATGAGTCATCTAGCCTACCTGAGTGACTCACCCGACCCAAAATAAACCACACACAGGCTTGGCTGCCAGCCAAGCCTGAAAATGTACCTACACTAACACAACAAAAATCCTATCACTAGCACTTTAGCTACACTAGGGGAGCTACATAAAGTTTTTCTATACTGGTGTGCATCTATATTCTTGTGGTTAATAGTATATGCTGGCTGCAGTAGTTCTGCTTCCAATTACTTTGACTAGATTACTGGTTAGTTTCCCAGCAAGGTGATCCCCACTGCTTGCAGACCTGGATGGAGGCATTGCCAACTTTATTATCATTCCCACTCTTCCACGTAGCAAGGGTTCTGGTTCTCTGCAGATTTAATGCAAAACCACGTCTGGGGAGGGCCATTTCTCATATTCCCTGCAAAGGAGGGCTACATCGGTACAACTGTTTATCATCACAATACACCAATAGCAAGGTGTGGAGGGTCCAGACTCAGAGTTTGATTGATAGATGCTTTAAGGCCTCATACACACGGACGTTTTTTGACGCTGGCGTTTTTTGCAGCTCTCCATGTTAGTCAATGGCCCCATAAAAACGCCAACGTTTTTGAGCTGTAGATGGTGTCAGCGTTAGTGAGCTGAAACTAGAACCCACGGCCAGAGCGTTCTGAGGCTGTAACGTTTTGGCGTTTTTTGACGCCGACGCCGCAAAACGCCAACTAACGCCAACTAATATTGTACCGGCATTAACCGGTGTTTTTTGACGCCAACGTTTTTAGGTTGAAAAATAGCAGAGGCACGATTTAAAAAAAAAAAAGCCTATTGACGCAGACGCTCATTAACGCTCACTAACGCCGATGCATAACGCTGAAAAACGCCGATTTTGTTTCCTTGACGTCGGGCCCGACATTTTGTTTATCTTTTAAGAAACATCCGTGTTTATGAGGCCTTAAACTGATACTTTTGAAGTCATAGAACCTAAGGGGTTTGTATTGTCTATAGATTCTATTATTTGGGGTGTTTGATGTTTTCAATTCAATAGTCAGGTTTTCCACTTTCCACTGCCATAGTTCCATAGACACTGTGAACCTGAGTGCAGTAGAAAACAGGGTCTGTATTATAGCAATACAGAGGCACTGACAGAGCAACAATCCTTATACTGCATCTGTCCATACCAGTAGATACAGCCAATCGATCACTCTCAATTTGACAGGCTGGATCTTTTCAGGTAACCATGGCAATTTCCCTGGTGCTAAAATCACTATTAGTACAATCAGAACAAATGTATTCAACAATTATTTGAAAACACATTGAATGCCAGACCTCCATCTAGATTTGGCGATACCTTCAGGGTCTGTTTGGGTGATTTGTTTGGCTCACAATTCTGCTTTTTCTGCTTCAGTCTGGTGACAGTGACATCAGAATTTGTAAAGAATTTCTACCATGTGAACTTCTAAATCCTTCCTCTGCAGATTACGAGAGAAAAAAAAAGAGCTGAATCATTCTAATCAGTAGATTTCTGGCTGTTCCAGCTCTGCCAGTTGTTATTATTTCACCTATTCTTCTGAGTGCTGAGCTGCACTCCGCCGTTATTTTTAACAGAAACTTACGATAAAGAAAAGCTTCTGCTGTATGCAGTTTTGCCTCTAAAAACAATTTAGTTTTGAAACCCTCTTAATTTCTGCTTGTTTTAAGTGCCAACAGAACCATCTGCCATCTGGCGTTTGCTGCGCTGCTACGGCAGGTGGAGATGAAATTTATTTAAAAGTTCTTTGTTTTCCCATCCGTCTCCCGGCTGGATTCCTTCCTAGCTGCAGACAACGGACCATTTATTGGTGCAAAGAAATGCCAACATTTTATAATACACAAACCCATGTCACCATGGCAAAGCCAATCTAAACGACCCATGTCAACGCAGCAGAGCCAATCTGAGCCACCATCCAGGCCTTGTCCACTTGCCTATTAAGATAAATGTTGCTTAAGCTCTGTTTGTACACCAATATGTACTGAACACTCTGTGCAAGGGCACCTGCATACATATACTACTGCGTACAAAGACTCCTGCATACACGAGCATTTACATACAAGGACTCAGTATACAAATACTCCGGCATGCATGGACTCCTGAATAAAAGACTTCAGTGTATGAGGACACCTGCATTCAAGCATACCAACATACCAACATACAAGGGCTGCAGCTTACAAGCACTCCTGTGTACAAGGACACTTGTGTACAAGGAATCCTGCATACAAGGATTTTTGCACACAAAGGACACCAGCGTACCAGGGCCCTTGCATAAAAAGACACTGGCATACAAGGACTGCAGTGTACAAGGTCTCTTGCGAATGAGAACTCCTGCATACAAGGACTCCAGTGTACAAGGACACCTGTGTACAAAGACACTGGCATACACAGACCTTGGCATACAAGGACACCAGCGTCCATGGTCTCCTGCATACAAGGACACATATGCACAAGGAAACTGGAATACAAGAACTCTAGTGTACGATGATACCTGTGTACAAGGACTCAAGTAAAAGGAGTGCAGCTTAGAAATTCTCTTATGTACATGGACACCTTCATACAAGGACTCCTGTGTACAAGGATTCCTGCATACAAGGACAGTTATATAAAAGGACAGTGACAAACATGGACATCTGCATACAAGGACACCTGTGTACAAGGACATTGAGGTACAGTGGTGAAAATAAATATTTGATCCCCTGGAGATTTTGTAAATTTGCCCACTTACAAAGAAATGAAGGGTCTATAATTGTTATCATAGGTGTGTTTTAACCACTTCCTTACTGGGCACTTAACCCCCCTCCTGCCCAGACCAATTTTCAGGTTTCAGCGCTGTCGCATTTTGAATGACAATTGCGCGGTCGTGCAGCGTTGTACCCAAATAAAATTGATGTCCTTTTTTCCCCACAAATAGAGCTTTCTTTTGGTGGTATTTGATCACCTCTGCGGTTTTTACTTTTTACACTATAAACAAAACCAAGAGCGACAATTTTAAAAAAAGAACAATATTTTTTACTTTTTGCTCTAATAAATATCCAAAAATAAAAAATGAAAAAAAAATTATTCATTGGGTTTGGCCGATTTATATTCTTCTACATATTTTTGGTAGAAAAAATCGCAATCGGCGTTTATTGATTGGTTTGCGCAAAAGTTATCGCGTCTACAAACTATGGGAATTGATTTATGGCATTTTTATTATTATTATTTTTTTTTACTAGTAATGGCGGCGATCTGCGATTTTTATCGGGACTTTGATATTGGGGCGGACATGTCGGTCATTTTTGACACTTTTTTGGGACCAATGACATTTATTCAGCGATCAGAAATTTAAATGTCCACTGATTACTGTATAAATGTCATTGGCAGTGAAGGGGTTAACCTGCAGGGGGCAGTGAAGGGGTTAAATATGTTCCCTGGGTGTGTTCTAACTGTGGGGGGGCGGGGTTGGCCGGGACATGACAGATCTAACTGATCCCAGTGACAGGGATCAGTAGATCTGTTTGTCCCCCTCTCACAGAACGGGGAACCGCCGTGTTTACATCGCCGGTTCCCCGTTCTACAGCTCTGTAGGCGGTCGCAGGTCAGGAGCGGACATCAAGTCCGCCCGACCCGCGGGCACGCCCACGCAGCGTGCGGCGGCCGCGCGGGCACTCCGCCGCCGCCGCCAAGTGCGCGCTCCGCCGCCGCCGCCCAGTGCGCACAGGGGGCGTGTAAAGGGGCGGACGTCCATGGACGTCCACCCGGATTTTCAGATCCGCGCTGTAGACGTCTTTCGTCTATAGCGCGGATCTCTAGTGGTTAAATGATGAGACAGAATATCAACCAAAAATCCAGAAAAAACACATGATACAAATGATATAAATTGAGTTGCAGTTCAGTGAGTAAAATAAGTATTTGATCCCCTACCAACCAACAATAATTCTGGCTCCCACAGACTGGCTACAGTATGTACTCATATGGTACACAGATTAGTCCTGTCAATTTAAGATGGTGCTCCTAATGACAACTCGTTCTGTGTATAAAAGTCACCTGTCCACAGAATCTCTTTCTTCCATTCAAACGTCGCCATCATGGGCAAGACAAAGAGCTGTCAAAGGACATCAAGGACAAGATTGTAGACCTGCACAAGGCTGGAATGGGCTACAAGACCATCAGCAAGAAGCTTGGTGAGAAGGAGTCAATTGTTGGAGCGATTATTTGCAAATGGAAGAAATACAAAATAACCATCAATCTCCCTTGGTCTGGAGCTCCATGCAAGATTTCACCTCATGGGGTAAGGATGAGCATGAGAAAAGTGAGGGATCAGCGCAGAACTACACAGGAGGAGCTTGTGAATGATCTCAAGGCAGTTGGGACCACAGTCACCAAACAATCTATTGGTAACACAATACTTCACCATGGATTGAAATCCTGCAGTGTCCGCAAGGTTCCCCTAATCAAGAAGGTACATGTACATGCCCATCTGAAGTTTGCCAATGAACATCTAAATGATTCAGAGAAGGACTGGGAGAAAGTGCTGTGGTCAGCTGAGACCAAAATTGAGCTCTTTAACTCGACTCGCCGTGTTTGGAGGAAGAAAAATGCTGACTATGTCTCTAAGAACACCATCCCTACAGTCAAGCACGGAGGTGGAAACATTATGCTTTAGGAATGATTCTCTGCTAGTTACAGACTTTGCCACATTGAGGGACCAATGGAAGATGTATTGTAAAATCTTGGATGAGAACCTTCTTCCCTCAGCCAGAACATGAAGATTGGTCGTGAATGGGTCTTTCAGCATGGCAATGACCCAAAACATAACACCAAAGCAACAAAGGAAAGGCTCAAGAAGAAGCACATTAAGGTCACGGAGTGGCCTAGCCAGTCTCACCTATAGAAAACTTATGGAGGGAGCTGAAACTTCGAGTTGCCAAGCGACAGCCAAGAAACCTTAAGGATTTAGAGAAGATCTGTAAAGAAGAGTGAACCAAAATTCCTCCTGAGATATGTGCAAACCTGGTAACCAACTACAAGAAACGTCTTACCTCTGTACTCGCCAACAAGCAGAGGCGGCCCTTTAATTAAGCAAATTAGGTGGTCGCCTTAGGCCTCGCACTCACAGGGGCCTCGCGGCTGCTTAGTTTGCCTTATTAAAGATCTGCCTCTGCTAGCAGCAGAGATCCCCAGCCATCAGCTTAGTCTGACTCCGTTCACTGCTACAGGGAGAGGAAAACAGGCTGTGAGTGGGAAGAGATCACCATGTGATCGGAGCTCACTGAGAACTCCGGATCACAGCCAGAGAGAGACAATCCGTTCATCAGAGCCACTGCTGACCCCTCCCACTGCAGCCCACACAGCCAAACAGGAGAGAGCTTCTTCTACTGCTCCTCCTCCTTGTCCTCTCCTCCTGTGTTTGCCCCGCCCACACTCCCCGTCAGGCAGTGTTCTGCCTAAGAGAAGGGGATGTGGGCAGGAAGATTCAAGATCAGCAAATGTACAGGAAAGATGGAGTCTCATCCATCCATCCATCCATCCATGCATCCAGTGCCTCCTGTTTCCAAGTAAGCACTCTGGGGGTGCCTCTCTCTCTTCTCTCCCCCCCTTCCCCCCCTTCTCCCCCTCTCTCTTCTCTTTTCTCTCTCTCCTCTCTCTCCCTCTCCTCTCTCTCCCTCTCCTCTCTCTCTCTCCTCTCTCTCTCTCCCTCTCCTCTACCCGCCCCGTTTGTGTCCTCCTCTCCTGTTCCTCCTCCTCGTCATCTTCTTCGAGAGAGGACAAACCGACACACCCGACGTCACCCTCCCCAGTCGTCACCGAGACTACTTGC